>JAUUEB010515465.1:0-17788 GCA_032362205.1 Clione limacina | reverse complement strand
AGACTAAATGTTCTCTAGTGTGCATTTCATAATATATAGAAGTTTTTTGCACGTATTATAAGATCCTGGTTAGCTCATTCGGTTGGGCTTCAGACTCTTGTCCCGGCGGTCGAGGGTTCAAATCCCGACGGCGGTAAATTTTTCTTCATTTCTCAAAACCAATAGTTCCAAATTTTCTTGGCGACAGAAAGCGTGACTAACAGACAAGGAGAGAGATAGATAGATAGAGAGACCGAGACAAATGTTAAAGCCAAGCTATAAATAGCGTGGCTTAAAAACAAACTTAAATCTATCGGCATATTGACCTTCACACTTTGTAATATCTCTTTACTACAAATATCAACAATTTAACATGCAGTGTCATCAAAACAAAATACATTCTCTCAGCAAAGATGATATAGTCAGCCCTCTTATCAGATCTAACAAAAGAAAGACATTAGCATCATCACAAATGATAAGCATGAGATATTCATGTAACGCAATATTTTAGACTAACCTCACATCCATCTGTTGACCAATCATCAGCACCTGCACTGATAGCCAGACACTGACTGATATATTGACGCAGATAGAATTTACCCTGGAATGTGTTGGATCCATTTTCATAACGAGGCAGCGCTGCACAGCCGTCACTGATGTTCATGTTATACTCTGTTGAGTTCAGCTCACGAATTCCGATGGTTATATTACCAGTGAAATCACCAAGAACATAATTGGACAATTGGAACCTGTAGCGATCTGTTTCATCTGAAGAATGGTTCAAGGTGTTACACTTTGATAGACAAAATAGTTATTTCTAACAATGTGATAAAAATCTGATTATTGTTTATGATCGGAAGTTTGCCTTATCTTTCTTACTTTTCTTTTTGTAGTCAAAATTATAGAAAAATAACACACGTGTGTGTGTGTGTGTTCCTTGAACACATAACTTTTTATCTATGATTGCAGGTTTGACGAAGTTAACAAAGACTGTCTTTATGAAAAAAGTGTATTCCTGTGCATGCATTAACCACCTTAAGGAGAGAGACTGGTAAAAAAAAGTTTGGCGGGTTTGGGGCCAATCATCTTTAAATCTGAAAGATGTCAATATTATTTTTTTTAACATGGTGGCAATGGATATGATATTTAATTTTATAATTTAATTTTTAATGTTGACAAAGATGTCTAAAAAAATAAATTTAGTTTAATTTGTTGGTCCAAAATAGACTTAAAATTTGGCACTAACTATATGTAAATATATGACCTATTTTGACCCCTTGAAATGATCCAGGGCCATAAGTCGAAAAAATAATGGTTAACGTTACTATTAAAGCACTTTAATCCTTTGCTCTGTCAATTTTTATTCAAATTAAATAGTAGAAACCAGGTTTTTTGCATTTTATGAGTAAAAAATGCCAAAGAAGGTGCTGTGTGTGATAACATGATAATATGTAATAAAATACACGCCAAAAATTGTACACACCTCTCATCTTGAATAAAATAATTCTTTCAATGATATTGTCTAGAATGTTGGTAGATTTAGACCAAACAGTATTTACTGAACATTGTGATATATATTAACTCTTCCTGTACTTCAATTTTACACGCATATTGTACTTTGTGACTCATTTTTGTGTCATACCTTTATAGATAGAAATACTAGCTTTAACCCCTCCCCGTACTTAGTGACTTATTTTTGGAACATGGATTCCATGTGTTCAAAAAATGAGCCATGACGTACGCCATGAAAGTTATTGCTATTTTTCAAGTACAGTTTAAATCCATTATAATCGTACTGCATAACCAAAGGCACAAGAGTAAATATAGAACCTTTTCATTGCACAATGATGATTTTTAATTTTTAGGGCTTGCGTAGTAACACAGATTAGCAAAAGCTATGTTGCCTTTTTGGATCACAAAGTACAATTTTTGGGTACACTTGTAAACACTATTTTCATAAAAGTTGTAATTGAATACAATCCTACTTCATAACTTAAGACATCAGGATAAATAAATGAACCTTTTATGCCAGGTCTGTGCCACTGAGTCTAGCGATTGCGCAACAAAGCAAAAAATAAAGAGCTATTTTCCTCTTTTGAGTCACGAAGTACGGGAAGGGATAATAATTTAATTCATTTTAATATAATAATGTAACAACTACAAGGGAGAAAATCCCTTTAAACTTTAAATGTTTCAGCTGGCATTAGTCGAGTCATTTTCTTCTCATATATGACCTTGAAATAACCATAAAGTGTACTGCATGTTCTCATGTTTATGCCAAACAAAGGTTTTGCGTTGACACTTTGATCCTGCTTTCAACCACTGATAATAAAACACATTTTGAACGAGCAGTAAGCACCGTCACAATATACCATAATTGCCACTTTCTACAGAAGTTAAAATTGATGAACCCACAATGCTTTAAGACAGTCGGCTCTAAAGTTGGTCACCCTAACCACTCAGCTATCACTCCCATTTTAGTAGCAATTGTGGAGTAATAACTGCTCTTGAACACCTTTATGAAAAGCAAAGGATCTTTCCTGTGCATTAAGTATGGTTAACCCTTTTCTGTAGAAACAGAGATATCAATTAACCAAAAACATCACTGAAATCTTTTGTTACAGTTAGTTTTTTCCACAGAATTAGGTCTATTTTTTGCTAGATGTATCAAACTATAGCACAATCATGTTCTCTCAATTATGTAGCATCAGAAAAACACATGTTCTGTTTTGGCAAACTGTGACTTACTGCTTTCTAAAGATGATGGCATAAGATAAACAAAGTCACATTCGTCATCTGTTTGGTTAACTGCAATCTTTGCTAAGGTGCCCATTTTAACAAGCAATAAAAACTGGCGATCGGTAATGTTCTGGAGATTTGGATATAGAAAAAGAAAACATTAAAATATCAATCTAATAAAGTATGCGAGCTTTTAGTTATCAATTATTAAGATCCATAATCTGTAAACAGTCAAACTCTACGATTCTTCATATAACTTTACTACCATATGAAATTTTACAGGAACATCAACCACATGAATTTGAAATGAGTTACTCTTCTTAAACTATCAATTAAAAAACCCAAAGTTTTGAAAAGATTTGCAAATGGTGAGCAATCACAACTTTGAAACTTCATCCATCCTCAGATCATCTTTTTCTATGGCAAGCCCTGACACAGATTTAACAGTGCAAATGCAGATCGACAAAAGTTTTGGTTTCTTTATAAGAAATTTGGAAACATAAGAATAATTCTTTTCAACCAGATATAAAGAAGTTTAAAATGCAATGACAAAGTGTGTTACCTTTTTCAACAGGATGTATAACCTCTTGTGTAACCACTTAGGTTGTTGTCTTCATCAAAACTCTTTGAATGTCAAAGAAGTCTATCTGCCCCAAAGCATCTATTAAAGCCAAAATATTTTCATATTGCACAGATTGGTGTGTGATATAATTGAGATATCATTTAGCACTAATTTAAACCGGCCCTCTCGCATGCAAGGCAAAGAAATTTTAAAATGGTCAAAAAGTTACAAAAAAAACTAATTTACAACTTATACATTAGTCACTGCTTGCCACTTAATATATGAACAAGGTAACCACTTAACTCCTTAACTTGGTCGAACAATATCACAAAGACCTATTTTCTACTTTTACCTTAGTCACTGCTGGACAGTAAATGTCTGCCTCAAAGGCTATCATGACCCTTTACTTGGTCAAAAGATAACCACAAAGATGTATTTATACTTTAACATAAGTCACTGCTTGACACAAAATGTCTGCCTCTATCGGACTGAAGTAAAAACTCCTGTCAATAACAAACAATTTACCTTGAAGTCCAAATGTATAGAAGATTGGGTGCGGTTGATCTGAGATTTGAGAACATAGAGGTTGGTAAATTGGGTTATGACAGGGTCCACCTCAAGGAAAGCAGGCTTTTCAGCCTGGGGATCACGCGGTATGACAACCCTCACAGGCTCTGGCAGGCCTTCTACCTTAACCTGCATGGGAACAAACAAAAAAAGGTTTAACCTCTTCATCAACACATGTAAAGGTCAACATTAGTCACATTTCAAAGTTATAATTCTAGATAAAACCAATCTTAAAATAATCATATCTAGTCAAGTCTCACTTTACTGTACTGGTCAATTACGTTTTTTGCATTATCTCACACCACACCCATAAAAAACAACTTCTTAAAAAATAACTCACAATAATCAAACTACTTAGCTTTAAATTATTCATTTTGGGTAATATTTTTAATTGTGCTCTCTTTTTGAATATTAAGTCTTTATTTGCCATTACATGAGGCAACTCTACAAATGATAATACTATGACTAGGATGAACAGGCCAACACAGGGTCTCAAGCATAAAAAAACAAGCAAGTATGACCAGTGCATGCACTGATCTTTTTTTGCAAATTGTGGTACCAAGATACCAAGATTTATAGGCGACTTAAATGCAAAAGTAGGTATCCGAGAGGATAGAGAGTGGTATAAGACATTTTGGACTTGGAGCAAGAATTGAAAGAGAAGGCAGCTTTGCTGTGCAAATAAACTTGACATCACAAATACTTTTTTAATCATCCTTAAGAGATTTACACAGCTTAGCCCTGATGGAAATTTGAAAAATCTGATATACTATATCTTTATAGAGTTTGGAAAAGAACTATCAATAACTCTAAGACTAGGCCAGGACTAGACTAGGCCAGGAGTATACACACTTGTGTCTGCAAAAGTAAGGTTGAAAGCTTAAAAACAAGAGAAGCCAAAAGTGCTAGTGAAATTTATAATTTAATTTAAACCAAAGAAAAATCATATAACGTCAGTGGGCGTTGATCAAATATAAACCAAGCTTCTGAGCAATTCTATAAACCAAGCTTCTGAGAAATACTATCAGAATCCTATGTAAACCAATCTTCTGAGTACTAAAATCAGAATCCAATATAAAACACAAGCTTCTGAGTGATAAAATAAGAATCCAATATAAAACAAGCTTCTGAGTAATACAATGAACCAAGCTTCTGAGAAATTCTATAGGAATCCAATATAATCCAAGCTTATGAGTAATAAAATCAGAATCCAATATGAAACAAGCTTCTGATAAATACTATGAACCAAGCTTCTGAGAAATACCATAAGCATTCAATAAAGAAGCTTCTGAACAATACTATAAATATCAAATAAAAACCAAGGACAGGTGAATTCACTTATAACGAAATCACTTTTAACGAATAATCAGTTATTATGAACAAAGTAAAATCTACCTTTATATATCCCTCTTTCTACCATTAAGATATATTTCTTATATCGAACTACGATTTATAAGAATTCACTTATAACGAACAAGAATTTAAGAAACGGTTAATCAATACAAAGAAAAATGAATCAGTTTGATCATTAATTCGTGAAACACAACAGCTTTTTCCAAGTTCTGTGATGCAAAGATGTAGACACAGATTTATTAGTCTGTTTTTTTAAAGCTAAGGCAATGCATGCAGAGATCGGAGGATATACATTGGAGGAAAGAGCGAAATAACTGGCCAATTTCAACAAGTTCCCCTAAATTCGGAGTTTTTATAAAACGAACATTTCTTTGTTTCCCAAGCAATTCGTTATAAGTGATTTCATCTGTATCTAGTTATACTATAAACCAAGTTTCTAAGTAATATGTTAAGAATTAAATACAAACCAAGCTTTTTAGAAATAATATAAGAATTTTTCCATAAATCTTATGTTTACAAAACTAATACATTTTTTAAATATTTTTTTTCAAATGAAAAAGGAAGTAGTTGACATTCATTGAAGAGTGAGATAATCATTTGTTGCTTTTTAAGAAAAAAGGTCTGTCCCAATTTTCTTTATTTCTTTATTCTGAACTCATAACCAAAAGAATTTAAAAAAAGCATCCACAACTCCTCAACCTCACGCCTTAATGTCAACAGTTCTTGAGACGAGCTCATCTTTGCTTAAAATAACTATTAATAAAAGAAAAAATTGGCTGAGATGATTTTTTAAATTTGTGCTATGCCAAAAAAATCTTACACATATTTAATTTCAATTGCATGATTTTTGTTTTTAGAAAAAAATAAATAACACTTAAGAATAAAGGCTGATTCAGTTGGCTGCAATCAAAAAATTATCTAAAACAGAGAAAGTGGTTTGTCTTAAACAGAGAAAGTGCAAGTGTATCAATTGACTAAAGACCATTGACTAAAGGAATGAAACTAGTCAATTTTAACATTCAAAAGGTTGTTGACAAAACGTTTTAATAGGAAAAATGTGTGCTGCTTTCATAGAAAATTGGTAGACCTGTGAAAACCATTGACCTATAAAGTGAAAATAACGATTGATAAAGAAAAACATAAGTATAAAAAATGCTACTTTCAGAGAAACTGGTAATAATAATAACATTGTATAGAAAAAAAGTTCCAACATGGGAACAAAATTGGCCATAAAGTGTAATGATACTTAAATCTGTAAACCTTGAAATGATTATGTAACCCTCAAATGGGAAGTTTCTGTAATAACATTGCAATTATCTGATTGAAAACAGTGTTTCCATATGTAATTGGCTAATTTAGCCGTTAAAAAATAATTCAATTCTATTCAATGCTATCATCTAATTATTAGTTGAATAGTTGGTTTTAACAAGTGAGTAAAAGTCTCCAGCTTTAACATTTTTTTTACTATTAATGCTTTGAGCAACATGAGTGAATAAAGCAGATTTAAAAAGAAAATTCAACATTCATAGATGACTCAGCACAAGTCCGAAGTGAACAAACGAAACAAACAAATGTGTTGAGCTGTAAAATAATATCTTCCTAAAAACTTCTTAGAAGTTCCTAGCCCCACTGTTTGCCTTATACATTGACACGAATAAAAGCCACACAGAATAGTTCTTGCAAAGTTAAATGTACAGTAAGGCTCTTTAAGGTTGATGATTTAATTGTCTGTGCTTGCCTCATTAAGCTTATCAGTCCTGTCAAGTTGGAATAAGCAGGAAACTAGATGTAGTGAGAGCAGGCATAATATAGTAATGAAGCTTTTGTTTTGTACATGGTAATGAATACAATTTTGTTATTGGTAATGATGAGTAATTAATTTTTGAAGATCAAAACATAGAAAATCTGAACATCAAAGTTTCAATAGAAATACTATTCAAAGAAAACCAAAGACTGGTAAATGCAGGTGGCAGAAAGAGAACATGCCCAAGAATTATAAACACATTCCACTCTCTCGTTTCGTTTTTCAGCTGTTGAGCTTAATGATTTATAACAAAATGATTTATTAGAAACATTGGTGGAAGGCACGATAAACATGAAAACTTTCTAAGACAATGAATAAAGAATATATAAAAAAACTTTCAAATTGTGATTCAAAGAAAATATATTTTAAGTTTTATGAAAATGCTTCCTACTCTTCATTCTACTCACTTTCTTATCTGATCCTTTGGGCTGTAAATAATGGTACACACCAAAGATGTATTTTTTGTTTACAGAACATAATTTGAAACATTTCCACAAATGAATAAAATATCAACTCATTTTATTGACCAATTACACATTCAAAATTCTGTAAACTCCTCACTTTTTGTCATGTTTCCCTTTGAAATATTGATGGCCTTTGAACTGAAACAACAATGTTTTTTCGTTTTTTCAACAAATATTATGTTAAGGTCTGTAAATATCTTTGTATAAACAAAAAGTTAAACAAAAACAATTAATTTAGATAGTACAGAGAAAAATGATAATGATGCTATTTTCTGTATTTAGCGATCCATCCATTACATGTTGCCCTTTGAACTCTTGATGGCCTTTGAACTGATACAACAATGTTTTTCTTTTTTTAATCAAATATTATGTTTAGGTCTGTAAATATCCTTGTAGAAACAGATATCTAAACAAGAACAGTTAAATACAGATAGAACAGAGAGGACTGATAATAATCATATTTCCTGTATTTAGTGATCCAACCATTACAGTTGGCTAATGAAGAGTGGCGATTCCGGGGGGGGGGGATTAAAGTTGGCCTAATGAAGTGACTTTACATAATGAAGAAAATGAGATTCTGGCTTACCTTTCCTTTATTGTCATTGTAGATATCAAGGGATACAAAAGTTGTTTTGGGTGAGATACCTTTGGATTTTTCTGAATATCTCATTGGATGATTGGTTGACTGGGACACCTAGAAACACCAGTTGCACAATTTAAAATCAAATGCAAAACATATAGAACAGAAAAAATGTATCCAGAATTCAATTTTCATGGCAAAAAACACCTCATAATAGCAATCTAGTAAGTTGAAAATTATGAAGTGATTAGAAAAGAACACAATAGCAACCAAGTTCATATCCAAAATGAAAGATAAAATTCCAACAGCACCCTCGTTGTAATATAAATATAAAGTAACCTCTCTGTACCATTTTACTTTTCTAATGAAACTTGATGTTTCAATTTTACTTTATTGTACTACTAGCGACTTCGTCACGTCGGCGTTACCCGACTTCCTCTTATAATTAGCTCAGGAGAAGATGAAGAAAAAGAGATTATTCATTTCCCACTGAGGTTCGAATGCATAAGTGTTGCAGAAAATGACCAACATGCAAAACGCAAGCGCTTTGCGCGACAGTTTGAATAAATAAAGGAGGAAGCAGTGTCCAAATGGCAATATCTCCATATGATTTTAATTCCTGGATGTTATTAAGAAGGGTCTCATATAAAAAGCTTTCGGTAATAGTGCTCTCTGTCAAAATGCCCTCAGTATTGAAAGCCTGACTACACCCCTGCATTCAACCAACAGAAGAAATAAAACACGCGGCAGGCCTAAGAAGACCCAAGAAGTTGCTTAACAGAATAATAATAATAATAATTCGAAGAACGCATTTGGTATGAAATTTATAACGTGTTAAAAGCACAGCCAAGTTTATCTATAAAAACACAGGTATTTTCGTTTCAGGCGCGTAGAAAGAACTCTGAAAGGGGGGGCGTAAAATGTCTCCGTCTCTGTCTGTGTCTGTCTGTCTGTCAATAGTGATTAAGTACAATACATAAAATCAAAAGAAAACTGAGGTATGAATACAACAGAAGGTTTTTACAAATGTACAACATATGTCTTCAACAGAGTGTGATAAAAAAATATAAACACTGTCAAATAATCAGTAAGTGATTTTTCACTGGTGTCATTATGTTGTTATTGTGTTGTTTGTCGCAGGCGACTTCTTATTTTTTTCCCTTTATCTTTTTCTTGGGACGGTCAGAAATATAGCGTCGATGAGCTGAGGTGGGATTTGTAAGGTTACGTGAAAAAAACAAAGGTAAAAGTCTTCAATTAGATAAGAATATATAGGAAACAATCGTAATTGCTTCATTAAATCCAAAATATTTGCATTTTCATAATTTCTTTAGCCCACCCCATCTATGGTATGATTGTTATCCTATGTTTAAATTACAGCAAAATCCATCCAGATACTTTGGAGCTTATTGTCACGCAAGAAATCAAGCAAGCAAGCATACAATTCAGTGTATATTGTTATAGATAATATATTCAAAATGAGATATGACACCTCATGAGAGGAGAAATTGATGTACATTATTTATTATGCATACATTATTTGTGTGATGAACATTGATTATTTTTGTACTATGAATTTTTTGTGTCGGGCAAGAAGCCCACCAAATGGAATAAATAAAATTCAATTCAATTCAATTGTCCCTCAATCACATGCATAAAATATACCCTTGCTGCGTCATCTATCCTATCTCTCCTGTCAGGTTTTGGTGGTACATGCGCACTGTGTATTGTCTCTGTTTTTCTTGTTGAGAGTATAATTCAAGTGATAATGATTTTTCATCTTAATAACAACTTCTTTTAAATATATATACTATCAAAGAATATATATTATACTTACAGAACAGACCACAGGCTCATCTGGATTGCTCAAGCCAGGTATACCATCCATTGGTAATTGTATACCTCCTCCATCTGAATTTGGTGGACTAAGAGATGCACCCTTGAGCTTCTTAACATCCAATTTTTCTATAGCCATTTTCATCTTTAAGGTGGACATTTCCAATATCTAAGAGATAAAAGATGCTGTCACTTACATGCCAGATCTAAAACAAACATTGGCAATCATGATCCCAATTTATCCCATTTCAACCTTTTTAAAAGAAATAATTATTTCTAAAAAAAATTCAAAATAGCAGCCAGCTGTCAAAGAAGCTAAATATTTTCTTGTCCCCTTTATATAAAGTTTCCCATGATGATTTGAAGTTCAGCATCATTTCTGTATTCAAAGTTGTTTCAAGATTGAAAGGAAGACATGTGGTCAAATATTTAACAAATTTCATTCTGATCATGCAAATTATTTTTTAACAAAAAATTACCTACCTAGGTGTCTACTTGATAGGTAATAATGCTGGGATACATTGATGTTAAAATGTGTAAAGTTAATTCTGTATTAATGAGAAATGCTTGGATTAAGGCAGATTGTACAAGATTGCTACCTATGGAATAAAGACAGCTTAAACAGAATAATGCCTGGCCAGCGTGAACAGGTTGCAATGTAGTGTTGTATTCTGTCTAAATATAATGTTATTCTCCTATTTCGAATCTCAAATACTGCACCTGATGTGGCTCATTTAAATAGTTGATAATTCATTTAATAGTATGTTGAAAAGGATTAGTAATAACTTTTTCTCAGGGCATGATTGAGTTTGGATTCCATCACCAACGTTGGATAACTAAGTTGATTCTGCCAGAAATTTATTATTATTATTATTTTTTTGATTCTGAAAAGATTTAAGGATACAATTTAAAAGTAGGAGTATATAAACATAAACAACCTCCTTATAATAATAATAGCATCAATCTTCTTAAAATCGATTTTTGTTTTTCTTTTCGTGTTACCTTAAAAATCATTCTCAATAATAACCCATTGGTACATTTTATATTTACTTGTTTTAGAAATAAATTTAAATTACCATGACTGTCCATATTACAATCTGTTTAATATCTCTCAGCTATGTATATTACAAAAAGAACCTGTATGACGAGACGTTTGTAAATTGTATCATTCTTCACTAAAAAATATCATGCGGGAGGAGGAGATAGATAGATAGATATGACTACTAATATTTCTTATCATCCATACATGTTCATCTTAGCATCCTTTAACTACGTATGAATCAACATCAACTCACACTGTCTCCGTGTTTATTACATTCTATTGAGCAATTACACTTAGCTACCTCTTATCCTTTTACTATTTCTTAGATCAGTTATGAAACAATACTTTAAACCTTTGTTAATTCAAATTGTTAATCTTTCAGTTTTGAACAATGTTTTTTTGAACAAATAAAGCCAGTAGTATAAAATTAAGTCCTTTTGCATTTCTTTATTGAAGTCTCCACTTTTAAGTGGCACAGTAGGTTTTATATTTCTAGCTTGTAAGGTGAACTTTTTAGAAAAACTCGCCTATCATCAATCGCCTGAACAGTTCCAGACAAGTTACTGATGGCTCTCCTGGATTTTACAAAAGACAAGGCCTGACATTCCCATAATTGTGAATAGATAAACATTTTTGTATATGGTATCTTATATATTGCACAAGGGCATAGTACAGTAACATGAATCACATAGTTGAATATACAAATAATATAATTACCTGTCCTGGTACACTTGTTGATGAGAACATATTAGCTGTTTTGTCCAATATTCTCGACATTTGTTTTCTCACCTTCTCAGCCTGATGTAGACATAATCTCAATTAAACAAAACATTAACGTACTCTTGGCTTATAGCAACAGGTATCTTACAGGGAAACAAAAATGCTTCCCTTAGTAGATCATTTGCATTAAAAATCAACAGACAGTATGACAACAAAAACTTGCAAGAAGATGCATTGTATTAGGATTCTATATTTTATATCTGAATCCTCATTACACTGTTAACATACACTATTTTTTTAACATAGTTTATTTAAATGATGCAGACTATTTTTTCATCTATTCAGTTGCAGGATCATAAGTTTCCCCATTCCCTTTTTTCTTCGCACACTCTCAATAGCTAAACTTTGTCGGTCTTAACTACTGAGAAGAACCATGTTGTTGGCTTATCATACATTTTTAAATGTTATCTTATTCATGTTACAATGCATAGCTATGGCATGATAAAATATCTTAGCTACCCATGTGTTGGCAAACATGACAGTTTTCATTGTACTATTGGTATGTCTGATACAAATAACAGAGCTTGTCTAAGATTTTGTCAAGGTGGGGGTCGCTGCAGACCGGGTAGACACATAGCTGATAACCCCTCCTCTCCAGGGTCCATTTCAGTGTTGCTGTGCTGATGGTTTCACACAGGAGCTGGTTCGGCCCTTTCAGGTCACTTCTGACGTCTTCACCTCGCTGGATAACCTTTTCCACCAACAGCTGAAGTGTGTTGAAGCTCTCATCGTTTCTGTTACTGGCTATGTATTTCTCTACCACCGTAATTGCAGTTGGTGGGTTAAGTTTCAGCAAAACCGTAGTAGTAGCCTCTCCTCAGTTTGTTTGTTAACTCTCTCATTGCTAGCTACATTTGAATAGTAAAGGCAGACGAACCAGGTAATTCTCTTTGTTTTTTGTCCTTTTTTCAAATACATGTGATGTGTTAATCTGACACAGTTGTTTTTTTCATAAATCATTTCACCAAGCGTTGTGTGAATTTTTTTTAAATGTTTTTTTTAGTTAAAATGGCAAATCCATAAAAAGATAAGCAACCTTTTGGCTTTTCATTCTTTGTCTTGTTTATTTTGTAATGAATTCCAAATCCTTCTCATTTTCAGCTACATGTTCACCCAGCAGAGAATGGGTAGCTAGTCTGTTCAGACCAAGGGAAGATAAAGTCAGCAAAGAAAGCAATGGCAATCTAACTCAAATGCTGTATGTCTAGAAATAGGGACTCTATTCCTGATTACTCAACGCAAGGTAAAAAGTATGGATAACTTTACTTTAATTCTAATCTGATAAGATTAAGCTGTAGTTACAATTTAAAAAAACACCTGAAAAAAAATATTTAAAATAATTCATGAATTATTGGAAAAAAGCACATCCAAATTATGTGCTAGTTATCCTTTAAAAAATATAGCCACTAAAAGAGCCTCTTTGAATGATTTCAAATTCCTACTTTTGATGGTGTGACCCCAGTGTGTTCATCAAATTAACAAAGTATATATTTGAAACAAAATGAAAAAAGGGGAATGATTATTTTTCTAATATGAAATGCTTGCTTAAAGAAGGCCACTAGGAGAGCCTTCAAACAAAATTTAAGGGTCCTAATTCCAACGGTGCGGTCAAAGCAAGCAAACTCTAAAAAAAAGGAGGATAACTTTAAAACCAGTTTTTCTAGATGTTTTGAAAAATCTCTTTTAAAGAGACACTACAAAAGCCTCAATACAAGATTTCAGATTCCTACCTTTGATAATGTGTCCACTTTGTGTGAGTCATACATACGCACGCATACAAATAACGACTTGAAAACTGAAGTAACCTATTTCCTGTTTTTGTATTCATGTACGGTTGGCAAAAATAATAATTCTAATATGTTAAAATATACCACCTAGTTCAGTTTTACAGGCAAGGGCAATTGAGACTTGTTGTGCTCATGCTAACACAACCCATATGTGTGACAGAGTCACATTCTTTGTCTGACACGGGATACTTGTTGTAATGTACAGTTTTTAAAACTTTCTTAATAAGCAGGCTCCTAAAAGTTTCAGTTTACTGCTCCTGATTGTACTATTAATGGTATTCATTTGGCTATAATGTGTTGGTAATTTGAATGCAAAAGTTAATGTCAGTATATTGATGGTAGAGGTGCCTGTTAAAAAATATAATTAAAAGTTAACCCACTAAAAATGTGCCCTTGGGTCCAAAACTATGAAAAATACAACTTTACAGGGTAGGGTTCATTTTAAAGGACCTCTACCCTTCGTAGTTTTGATAAGTCAGGATTTAATCGCAAAAAAACCTCCAAAGACTGTCAAACAAGCCTACTTCCTAATATTTCTTGAAATATAACATTCCCTTTTATTTTGATTCACTGAATGGTGACTATGGACTAAACTGGTCATATTAAATCAATTTTGAGAAAAAATTAATGAATGCTTAACATTTGATGATTTTACTATTTTACCCATCTTGAATAGGGTTATAACTTGGTGTTAGTCATATACTTGATCTACGCATAGAGCGAGATAGCCTCAATCACTGACCTTCTCTGTTCCGACTAGTTTTAGTGCCAATGCACCCTTTTCAAGGACCGGTGAAGACCATTCTGTCGAGAGTTTGACTATTTTTTTTTTACTAAAAACTGATTAAATATACCTAGAATGGGCCTTTGTCCCCATTTATTGAGTCAAAATAAATATAAATATTATATTTAAATATTTATCAGGATATATGCTAATATGACATTTTCAGAGCTAATTTCTAGCTATTTATAAAAAAAATGAGTGGCAAGGGACCTTAAAAATGAACTATCCCATAAAGGTACGTTTTTTCAAAGTTTTGGACCCTGGGGAACACTTTCATTTTCAAAAGCAAGTGTTCTTACAGGCACCCCTTATTATGGTCAAATGGTTACAATCATGAATAAAACAGTAGACAAGAATTTACTTACACTTCTTTTTGCTTTCATCATGTGAATCTTCTTTGTTTGAACAGCCATTGCCTCGTCCATGGTGTTTGCTGCTTCCATTTCAGCTAAAAGAAATTCATTGTATACATAATAATCAGTACAAAGAAATATTACAAACAGATGACATATACTAGCATCACCCTAATAGCTATATTATAAGTTAGGTTACCTCTCTCATAACTTTGAAAGTAATTATAAAAAGAAAATGAAAATTTCAGTCAGTATAGTACCTTCATCTTTAAAAAGATGAACTATTTAAATGTACGTCCATATTTACTATAGATTGAACTGTAGCAGACGTCTGCTAAAGCAATGTATTTCAATATCTATTCATTATAAACTTTTGAAACCTTAAGGATTTTTCTGAAAGAGTAGATCGACAGCTGGGCAAATCTTCGTGACACTTCCTAAAAACCCGAAGATATAGATGAGGGAACCTTATATATTGAACAGAGTAATAGTATTGTATTAACTTGTTCAATTGATACTTGAAGCAGACTATAAAAGAAAGGAGAAGACAACAGTATAATTGTTTACAATTACAATATAAATTAGTATTCCATTGAGCTGATAATTCACATGATTTGTAGTGACATAATTTCCAAAAATGAATTTTTCTATTATTACTCTTACTCAAAATTACTGTTTTGGTCTATATAATATATGATCAACTAAAATACGAACAATTTAAAAAAAAGATTTGTAGCCTGCCATTTTTAGAAGTTGCATTGCAGTAAAAGAGCAGAATAGTATTCAGCATAAACACGCTATTCTGACCAAACAGCACCATATTTTAAATCTGAGAGATTTAATCATTGTTTGCATTTCATCTGCAGACAAACTTACGATCTGGTGGAAGATCTATGTCAGTGTCATACACCGCCCAGTCGTCATCGTCCTTTGCCATCTCCATCTCCAACATAGTGCCTGTATTACCATTGTTGCCTGAAGCCTAAAAAATAAATTGTCAACCATCAGATTAATATGTCTTTTAACTCCAAGTCTATGTTTTCTTTTAATGTAATAAGCTGAGTTATTTTTTCTTCTGGCTTTGATTTTTGAAACAAAAGAGTCTCTTTATGCCAATTTGTGCCTGTGTTTCTCTACTTTTTTGTATCCATTAAACCTTACTCTACTTGTGGAAAAGGCACAATGCTGCATGCCTCAGAGACCTGGGCCTTGTCCTCTAGTGCCATAAACCGTATGCAGCAAAAGGACAGAGCTATGATGCACTTGATATGCAATGTGAAGTCAGAGGATGGCATTGGTTCTAGCAGAAGTATGTTAACCATTGGCATTGAGGATCTGTCATCCATTGTCAGAATATCAAGGTTGCGTTTGTTAGGTCTATCTGGACCCTTATTTTACACTACAAAAATGGGAGAAGTGCTTCCAATCTCATAACGGCTCCCAAAATACACAATTCTGCTTCTTTTTTTCAACATTTTCCAGTGTGCATCCCTAGACACTTTTTCTTGACCAAACAACTCTTTGGAAGATCATGAGACACTACGGAATACCACAGACATATATATATTGTTTTATTGTTCAGACTATATTGTAAAAGAATGTATGACCATTATCGCCAGGTCAAAACAGGCTTTGGTTGAAACTCTATAATAGTTTGTTTGCATATCAAGATATACCATTGTGCATACTGGCGGCCAATTGACAAGGCACTCGAAGTTTTAAGACTCACAATTCAAGCTACAATAAACATATAAAAAATAGACTGCCTATTTCACATACCAATAACTTGTACTTAAAAGTTAAGGATCAAACAAGGATATTTTGTTTGTGTGTGTGTCCATTAGGAGCATTCAAAGTGTTTTAACTGACAATTCAAAAATGCTCACTTGTTCTGATACACTGAGAACTCACTAAATTGCTCTGATTTGAGGGATCATGGCATAAGCAGGTAATATTTAATGAATCAAGAACACCCTTATCTTTGCAGAATAACTACAATTAATTTAAAAATATTAATAATTCAAAACAACAAGGCTAAGTCCATCGTACTAACGAGGCACCTGTGATTTTTTTTAGAAAATGGTCTTATTATGTTATTCTAAGTCAAATATACTAATTTGCACATGGTATTTCAAAATGAAATTGATTAATCACTATTAGTAATATAAAGTTTTAGAGACATTATGAAAAAAGTAAAATATTAACATCTCACAACCTTAATGATATCAACAAAATAAATGATCAAAAAGGTTTTGAAAAACAGACGAAGTATAAAAAAAATAAAATGGACACTTGAATCAAAGAGTTTACAGCTAATAAACAATGCATAAAATGGCCTTTTTAGGACTGATCTTTTATAACGTCAGTAATCAGGGAAGGGTGTTTCTCGTGTGCTAATTTGAATAAAGAAAAAACTAAAATATTTCCCATACTTTTATGACGACACATTGGTGGCTGCGATGGTTTAGTTGTGAGTGTTCTCAACTCTCAATTGATTATCTCAATATGCTGACATTTTTATATGAATAAGAAAGCTAATTATGAAATAAGAATCCAAAAAGCAACTTCACTTGATACCATGGATAAAACCATTGAAGAATTTTCTCTAGTTAATCTGGAATGTTTACATTCCTTTATCCTAATTAAAATGGATGAGCTTGGGGTGATCCGGAGAGTATTTGCTATGTACCATAGAAAGTTGAGATATGCCGGTCATGTACTTCGAAACGCTAATACTGATCTCATGTCAAGTGTTTTCAAGGCAAGATGGAAGTGAGGAGAAATAGAGCCAGATCGCCGACATCACTCCTTGAAAATATCACCAGTACCAGTGGTCTCAAGTTTCACGAGGTAGTCAAAGCTAGCCAGGACAGAGAGGAATGGAGAACGATTGTCGCATTGTCAAGTGTAGCGGCCAAAACTGACTACGGTGACGCCGACAGGTGAGACAGGTGAGAATTAAAATGATAATTTCCTTTTTTTAAATGCATTGGTTTTACTTTGTTTTTTAAAGGTTAAATAAAGTATAACTTATGACTGATGTTATCAGAGCTAAGTACGCACTGGCTGCCAGTGATCGATATACTTTATTCATAACTCATTTATACTTATCGCCCTTGTTTTGAGGGTTAAAACACAGGTAACTTCTGTGATAACCC
>JAUUEB010515354.1:0-27413 GCA_032362205.1 Clione limacina | reverse complement strand
TAGGTCTCTATATGCATACAATGTGTTTTTGTATTGCTTAGGGCATGATATAAGCAAAACCCCCGTATAACATGAAACTCGATACAACATGACTTTTTACCTTGCACCAGAAATCACGTTGTACGGGGGTTTTACTGTAATCTATTCATCAAAATGTATAAATTCGTTTTTTGAGGAACAATTGGCCATGTTAGATAAATACCTAAAAGAAAAATTATAAAACTGGTAGATTGTCTTAAAGTTTTGCAGATATTTAAATTTTACTTTGGAAACAAAATTTATTGTCAAAAACATGAAAGTCTTTGAAAATGTTTGTTTACTTTATAAGATTTGAAGTATTTTATCACAAGCAGAAAAATAATAAGTATTTTTTAAATCAGCCTAAAATTATAAGAACACTGTTCAAAGATATGCAGAGAAGATCAAAATACAATGTATCCAAGACCCATAAAATTACATATAGCACAAAAGTATAAGTACTAATGAAACATTTTGATGACACAGAGAGTGTCCTAATGTAGCTGGCACAGGTCGAAAACTCAGAAAATAAAGTTATGGATTTTGTTGATGCCATACAAACAGATCCAAAGAAATCTAAAAGCACATCACCCAACAAGTGGGGACATCCAGGTTTACTTTGTTGAAGACTTTAAAAGCAAACAGCTTTCGCCCTTAATATACTTAAACACAACCACACTCTTTATATCACCAACAAGAGCAGGTGGGGCAGTCTCCTACCAGCAATGGTACAACTAACATTTGGACGGTGCTTTTTTCAAGACAAAAGCAGGTTGAAATAAAAATTAAAACTTGCTGCACCATATCTTAAATCTTGTTCTCTTTTACATTTTGATCATAAAAGTCTTTAGACTAAATCTCATTGGAAGAAATAACAGTCAAATGGCTTACCTTATTGGTCTCTTTCCTGATGAGTTGTATCAAAATATCACATTCATCTTTCCCCTGTAGAAAAACATGAAACTTTCATTTACTTTAAGTTTTACATTATTATAATAATCATGAAATTTACACAGCGATTTTTCTTGATAGCTCAAAGCGCTTGAAAATAATTATTATCCTGATAAGCCAATGGAGACAAACCTGTACATTCTCAGCTTCCTGAAAAGTATACAAGGGCTTTTCTTAGCAATCTACATAGACATTCACTGCCTACAGTTGGGTACCCAGTTATACTGATGTTTAGACAGCCATATATGAGCCAACAAAAGTCCTTCAATCTGTAAAACAAGTGTCTTCACGTTTGCATATTTTAAGAATACTTTATGTGAATGTTTTGGTATTTCAAGGAAGTTTTTTCAACAGCTGCTAAGAGTAATGTGACTTGGATTCAGTAAAAACAAATACTCTTTCATCTATGAGCAAAAAACAAAGTTTAAAAGAAATGTAAAAGAAAAATTAGATAAAGAAACAATGAGAGACATAAACATGACAACTCATAAAGGAGCTAAAAGGAATAAATACAATACTACAGGAATTTAAAAAAATATTAATATGGTAGGCACATCCAACAAACAACTGAGAGAAAGTTGTGAAAACGAAAGTGTGTTATAAATGCCCTTAGAGAGAAAGAAGGACACAGTATATTGGTAACAAGAAGGTATCTGTCATGGTTTAAAGGGTGTTCTGATACCTTAGACACCCCCCCCCCCCACACACACACACTTTATATAAATTTATAATTTACAAAACTGATTAGGTGACAACAAACAATCATCATTTCTTACTCTAAATCCAAAATATCAACTGATTTCATACATATTTGCCATTTTTACCCCCTGGTTTACTGAAAGCATCCAAAACAAGAAATGTATGATTACAATAGAGAAACCAACAAAACAGTGTCATCTTTTATGTGACTATATTAAAAGATACTATTAAAGCATTGTGTAAAGTTGACATACAGTTATTACATGTCACCACAATAATTAAGCTTTTCTCTGTTCAAATAATCCTGAGTCAGTCATTAACTCACCTGAGTGCTGGTCCCACTGTTGGCAATAATCAGGAGAGATGCTCCTAAGATCTCATCAATAGTATCATCAACAACAATAGCCTCCTTCACTAGTTTCTGTATCAGTGTGTTGATGTCAGCAAAACGTCCTTGTTTAGCCAACTCCCTGGAGCAGTGTGTGAAGATGTGTGCGGGATCCAAACGGAACTCCTGATGTGAAAAATAAATATGGCAGATAGGAAATAGTGTACAAATTGGTAATAACGATAAGCAACTAAAACAGTATAACACAAATAAATTGAAATCATCTGTCACCTCCATCATATGTTTCACATTATAAAAGTTGGTTTTTATTCCCGTGTAAAATAATCATTAAATAGACAAAGTGCATAAGTACCAGGAGCTTCTCTATGACCCGAGGCAAACCTGGTAACCAAAGCTTAGTGATAAAAGTATCAGTTGTCATTGGTGGACTAAAAGAGACTACCTGAAGTGTATACCACTACCAGGAGAACCAAGTACCATAGAGCTTCAGCTATGTGCCATCATGGGCATTATCAAAGTACTCAAACGAGAACTACAAGGCACATTATAGGGAAAAAAACTTATGTTAAAAGGTGATTTTTTGTGCATAGAGTGCTACAATACCCAGAAAGACTGAACACCTACCCAAGCTGGAGCTTAGGCGAATGAGAGGTGACATGATCAAGTGTTTAAGGACATCCATAGAACTCATTTAGACTGAATGTCAGAGGTAACTTCTTCTCGTACAGAGTCATGGAAACATGGAACACACTTCCAAATACTGTCATGAATGCCCCTACAGTCAACCTTTTAAAAACTGTCTGGACACCACATGGAAGAACCTTCTATCCTTTTACACCCCTGCATGCCAAACCTAGTGTATGCGCAGAACAATGAGACGATGAAGGATCAGCAAACAGGATTTCTAAGCAAGACCTCAAACGCTGAAAAGTCAAGTATCAAGTAAGTAAGTAAGTAGCTTAGTGCAAAGATTGCAACCCACCTTGTAGGGAGACTCTGCATCTGGATGATCGTTCCTCTCTAGCATCCATGGGGGGTAATCTTTGTACTTTGGAAAGAATACTTATAAAGATATAGAGTGGAAACAAGACACACGTTGGTACAACACTGAAACACAAGCTTTCTTGTGTCGCCTTTTCACAAGGCCCAGGCAAGAACAACGGTAGAAAAACTAGAGGCTTTGAGTCCAAAACTAAAAAGAATTGAGTACTCCAGTCTGAATTTCAAGTCCAGAAGTTTCTTAAAATAGCTCATATAATGATTGATTTTGTCCTCGAGCTTAAAGTCTGAGTCAAACAGATCCTGGAATCGGCGCTCAGAGTTGTTGCTCATCATTGATAACTTCTGTAACTAGCCTCCTACTGTATACTGTCTGGTTTGTTTCATTAATCTCACAGACACATGCGTTGTTTCCGATGACAAGTAGAAGACAGTCCAAAGGTGTTGACCAAAGATAACAGCTGAATAGAGGTTGCCAGGTATTATTGTTTGATGCGAAACTGCTACTCTGGTGCTGACCGTAATCAAAGAATTATATTGTTACCAATGTGAACTATTGGAGACAGATGGTTTTAGTTAATAGCATGATTAGTGACATCTCTTTGTTTAGAATGGCAAGTTAGGGTTGAGGGTTGAGGACACGATCCTAAGATATTTCCTCACATTTAATTAATATCTAAGTTTTCTAACGTTTATTTTAAACATGTTGGCATTTTATCTACTATAGTCATGAGTGAAATATTATAGTCTGTACTTTTTAGTCTCTATTTTGTTTTCCTTTTTTTTTGGGAGGGGGGGGGGCTAGGCCAATATTGAGTATAAAGTCAAGTACACAAGGACTCAAGTCCAGGATTTATCTGCCCAAGCCAACTTTTCACCCAATCTAGAGATCCCCAAGGCTCTGATCTTGATGAAAAAATTTAAATATGAAAATTTGTTGTTTGCAAAATTATGCAACAGAGTCTTGGACATAAGTATTTTTGCTTGATCATTTTGCACATTCAGCCTTTTTAGGTCAAAATATTTTTAGAATTAAAAAAATTTAAAACCAAGGCAAATCACAAAAAGAGACAAATGCCACTCATCAAGGGGTTTAAAAATGGAAGATTTCCATAATGAGCATAAGTGAAAATTAAATAATGAGATAATATAATATTATGAGATAAAATAATGAGATAATATAATGAGATAATATAATGAGATAAAATAATGAGATAATATAATGAGATAAATAATGAGATAAAATAATGAGATAATATAATGAGATAATATAATAAGATAATATAATGAGATAAAATAATGAGATAGTATAATGAGATAATATAATGAGATAATATGATGAATTAATATAATGAGATGATATAATGAGAAAATAAATGAGATAATATAATGAGATTATATAGAGAAAATGTGTACCTTGACAATACGAAGCCCAAATTCAAAACCTGTTGTCAATTTTTCACTGCTCAAAATAACCTGAAAACACAAAACAAAACAAAAGCTGATAAACAATCATTATATTTTTTACTGTTATTTATGACATTTTGTATGTTTTGTTAACTAGCTACCAATTTAGACCAAAAAAACTTTGTCAAGGAAAACACAAGGACTGATATTTCATTAGAGAACGCTTTAAACACTCTTATTTTAGACTCTTTGATAGATTTCCTCCAACAAAACGGTGACCACCACCTGACTTCAGGATGTATGTTAAAATAATCTGCTTATCTTTGCCAAAAGCTGAAGATAAAGCTGAAAAAGTAGCAGAAAATACAAGAAATCATAATATGCTAAAAGAATCTATAATATTTATGAACTTAAAAAAACAACCAAAGAGTCTTGATTTGAGCAATAAGGTCTCATTTGTTTGACAATGACATATAAACAGACAAGATGACTTTTGAAGGGATGACTCACTAAGCTAACCAGTTCAGTCTTGGCAGCTGTTGAACCAAAGAGTGTTGGTAGCGGCTCTATGCTAGATCCAGGTTTAGGAGATACATTGCCCAATGACTGAGTGATGCACTGCTCTAAGAACTTGGTCACCTCAATCTGAAGTCCAATCAATCTCATGTGTCTGTGAACAAGACAGAAATGAAATTATAGCTGAAAATAATAGTTATTGCAAAATTGAAACCTTTTAATTTCTTATCAAGGGCTGCATTAAGATTAAGTGTACTTGTTCTTCTCTCTTAAATATAAAATTTATCATTACCTATATGACTTTAAAATGATTCTCGAATGTAGATTATCTGGAGTCATGTTTGATTTAAGATCAGCCAAAACAACATCAATCCAGCGCCAGTCTACACACTTATGAGCTGGACTCAAGATGTCAATCATTAACATCCGATGAAGCGACTGTGATAGTTGCAAAACATCACTATGTTTCACAACTAAGTGTTATAGAGGTAAATTGATTGTATCTTATAAAATGATTGGTGACAACAAAGATGTACATGCACATTTCTGATTCTATACTTTTCACAAATGCACGACTTTATAAAATTATTGAAAATAAATGCGTAATTTTTCAAACTCATGATATCTTAATTACTTACTTTTTAGCTGCGTCAGCTGTGATGGACATCCTTGGTGCTGCATCTCCTGACAATTTTTCCCAGCTAAGTTGTGGCCGAGGTGATGAGCCTGGGGTAGCTGGAGCCAAAGGATGTCGTACACTGCCCCATTGACTGGGGTCCAGATATGCCTTAAGAAATAAAATATTGGTGGTCATATTAAATTTTCTGAAAATGCCATATATCAAACCATTCAGATAAGTCTTTTTATATCGAGATCAGAATTTTTATCACAAAATTTTGTAAAATTTGCATCTAAAGAAATTCCAATTCAATATTTTTGTGAATGCACCATATATAGTGGATCAATAATTTTCTAGTATATTAATGCTGAAAATTAATTTCTTAAATTGTCTATGGTATATATGAAAGCGCATTTATAAACAGGAAAAAATCAAGAGCTCTATTACAATAAAACATCTTTAATTGGCACAAACCTGCAGATGTTGCTGTGCTGTAAACAAGTACTGCAAACGGCCACAGAGATCAAGGTATGTACGAGCTCTGTGTTGGTAGAAGAAACTGATGCAGGTCATAGAGGCTCTCACGTAGTCCTTAAGTGGAAGGGAGAAGATGAAAACAAATGAAGAAAATGATTTGATATGAGAGAGTTTTGGTGGAGCATAGAATTTTTTATAATGTGATGTAAGACATCATTCAAACCTGACTTAGTAGCACCATCACCAATAGGACAAGAATATGCATTTATGGAGAAGTTAAAAGTGTTAGAAAGTTACAATTCTAAACTGGAAAGATATATTAACTTCTTGTTACGTAAACTATTTGATTTTTATTCAACACTGAAAATATTACCACAATTAAATATGTAAAAGCTGAGTTTAAATTAAATGAATTATATGTTACCTTCATGAACAGCTGCACTTGGTACAAAGAATGTATGTACTTCTTATGTAGAAGATGTTTACAGGTGGCCTTCAGGTAGATGAGCCATTTGTCCAGTGTTGGGTCTAGCATGAGCATCTGTTCCAGTAGACGACCCATATCTCCAGAGTTCATGGCTGCAACAACTAACCCATTGACAAACACATCAGCATTGCAGTGCTAGAATACATAAAAAGCAATTTGATTAGTCTGTCTCCAAGGTGATAAAATACTTTTTTTAGCAAGTTACTTTCAAAAATAAAAGCAAATACATTGCTGATACAGTACATAAGGGAACAGATGCAAGAATTTAACGGCTATTTTGATTAATGTACAATTTAAACCACATATATCAAAATCACATAAATGTAAACCCGCTTTAAACAAACAAACAAAACTAACTAATGCATGTTTATATCAATGACATAAAATCTTTTATAAAACAATGACTTATATCAATTTTTATTTGTTTCCCAAGCATTTCAATTTATGTGGTTTCTACTGTATTTAGATCAAGAAATTTTAATTACAAATTTGTTTGTTTAGATAAAATGTTTATTAACACTTTCACTTTATCAAATTTAACAATATTACAGAGTTCTCTACAAGCAGTTATAAATGTTTACCTTACTGAAATGAAGGAAGAAATGATAATGAAAACACATATGTAGTTTAGTCTATGAAGTTAGCTTTGAAAATCCCCTTTACTTACATGATCAGAAGTAAACTGTACAGCTTTCATCCAGTAATTGTGTTGTCTAAGGAAGCTGATGTGGTCGATGTAACTGCCATAAGTTCTCAGATAAAACAAACATTCCTTGTAAGGTACAGACTCAACACGGTTCTCATCACCAACACTCTGAAATTTAAATATCAACTGCTGCTGAATAACATGTGGCGTCATCATAACTTAAACTCTAAGATATGTAACGCCTCCCGTCAAAACGTTCCACTTGATGCACTTTAAGTTTTGAGATATTGTCTTGTAGAGGTCATTAGGTGTGTCCTTTCAAAAAAGGTTTTTCATCTAATTCTTTTTCCTCAGCCATTTTACTTAATGAACAACAAAGTTTCAGACACAAATTAGAGATTTCTCTGAAAACCTGTAGTTAACAAAAGTTTGAAGGTTGTTTTCTCAAAGCCTTGTTTTTTTTTTACCAGGCTTGCAGAAGACGATAATTACTCCATTTTTCATCATTTTGTTTTAAATGTTCATCAAAAGTTTTAAAAAACAATTTTCGATCTTTGCGACAAGTGGAACCTTTTCAAGGGGAGTGTCACATTTCTCTTGCTCGTAGTCTACAAACCAGGTTAACAATTACACAGACATACGTTCTTCTCTCCATTTAATGTAAACACAAATATAGTGCTCTATATTCTATCAATTATGTTAGTTGTTCATTGAAAATTCGTTTTGATGTTCAAAAGTGTGTTTGATTTTGAAATTTTCATTAAGAATTTTTTTTTAGAAGCGGTGCTTTTGGTTGACAAATAAATTTAACATAATAAAAAAAGTTTTAATAGAAGATGGAATTAATAATGGTATTTCTTACTTTGTAAGAGAATTGACAGATTGTGTAAGTTTTATTAATCTTTATCAAAATTTATAAGTACTTGGCTCTGGATTCTGATTCTTAATTGAATTATTGTTCTCTGATAAGAATTATCAAACCTATAATAGTATTGAACAGGTTTCAAGTTTCAAGTTTGTGTTCATTGAATTGAAAAGTCTTAATAATAAATAATCTAAAAAAAGGATACATCACAATCTTAATTACTTTCAATTATTTGTTCTTCCCTCTAACCAATTTCAATTGATTAAAAAAAACACATTGCGCATCATTAATAATAATTAAAAATACCAGTTATATTAGTATATTGGTATTGATAAGAAAAGCAAAAAATGACAAATACTCCTAACTTCCAAAAGATTATGTTTCTATATTTTGTTACTAATCTTCAACCTCAACCTTACCTTGTAGCCATTTACTGTGTTAATTTTAACATTGATGTTAAAGAATACTTAATAGAGATTCAACAAGCCAAAGGTATGATAACACACAGATGCTATATAATCTCTGGATTCGGTGAGGAATCCCAAACATAGAGCAAATCTACCCGTAAGCTTAAAAATGTGTCTGTTAATCTTTGTGTCCCCACATTATACTTTCTTGTTTTCTTTCAATTATTATTTATAAAAAAAATGTATCAATCGAAGATTTACTGTCTCTATTGACTGTTTTTATCTATTTTTCCCTGTCCATCTTCCCTATATTTCTTAAAGTTTGAAGATGAGCACTACTCACTGGGACAAGAAGAGTCTTGATGTCACATATACTGCTCGAGTCTCGAAGAAGCATTTGCACCTGAACACCATGAAATGAATGTTTTATTAATAATGTTTATAAGTAATAAGAGTGTGTCATTTTAAGCTTTTGAAGATGAGCATGATAATGGTAATGTACAAATGGATAAAAAAATTTGCAGGTGTAACATTTTTCTATCTTCAACACAAACTCTATCATTACACTTAAAGTTTACAATGAAACACATTAAAATAATAATTTCAGAAATAATTTTCAAAATCTACAAACAATTTTCATAAAAACAATAACACCTTTCTTTTTCTTAAAATATACTTGTATAATGGGAGCCAATAGTTCAGTCGGTAAAGAATCGTACTATCAGGTGTGAGTGAAGTTTATAATAGCCCTACTGCCAACCCAGCAATAAAAAAGTTACAAGGTCATCTCAGACTTAGGGAAGTGAAATGAGGAAAGCAATGGCAAATGCTGTAATGCCTAATGTAAAAAATAAGTATTGGTCATTCTACTTTACTTTCCTTGTATAAACATAAAACAATGTGTAAAAACCCTCTTCTTACCTCTGTGCGGCCAGAACTAGGCACAGTATCCAGAAAATCTATAATCTCTCCCAAAAGCCGACTCTGACTTGCCAATTGTTTATTTTTGTCTTGAGGTATCTGTCAATACAAAAATGCTCAATATTTATATCAAGTTAAATTTAAATGAAATATGATTTCTGTACTGAGGCTTGACAGAGATCAAATTTTAATGTAAGGTTTTACAGTGCTATTGACTAAAAAAGGTCATTTAAGCGCTAATCTTATATTTAATTTTGTTCAAACAAGAGCTTACTTTAAGACAGATTTCCAACAAAGACTTACTTTAAGACAGGTTTCAAGCAAAGACTTACTTTAAGACAGATTTCAAACAAAGACTTACTTTAAGACAGGTTTCAAGCAAAGACTTACTTTAAGACAGATTTCAAACAAAGACTTACTCTAAGACAGCGGACAAACTTTTCCCTTGCTCCCTGAAAGTCTCCAAGATGTAGTTTTGCAAATCCCATGGCTGACCAAACCCCAGCTGGGTCAATGCCACATTTCATTGACATCTCCATTGCTAGCTGCAATCTTTCATCAGCAATCAACTTGTCACGCAGCCTCCTGAAATCAGACAATCAATGTTAACAAATAACATTTATAACAGGTTACATTTATAACAGGTTACATTTATAACAGGTTACATTTTGCTTTTGTATGAAATCATGTTGCTAAAGTGATGTATATTCATTTTATGAATTGGAAATTTAACCTTTATTTAAAAGAGTTTAGAAGATATATAAAAATAGAAGGCAGACACGCTGTGTTTCTAAAAATGACACTCAAACAAGGCACAATAGAAATCTAAGAACATAAACGCATGTAACCAGCATCTAAAATTAATGCCAAATCTTTACTTCAATATGAAAGTATCCTGTTACTAGGTATAAAATCAGCTCGATATTTTTTTGGTGACAATAAAACCTGATAAATTTCCTAATATACAACCATGTAAATGTCATAGAGACACAACAAGTTGTCAAACTATTTTGAAAATACCAGATATTAAATGTCTTTCTCTTCTAATAGATTTGATTATGTATATCTTTAATATTAAAAAATGATAGTTCATTCTCTAGTGATTAACAGTTTATTTTCGCTTCTTTTAGGATATTCTCATTTTTTAACATTTACAAACTTGATATACTATATGATGCTGTCCGTCATTAACTTAACTTAAACACAATTAAGATGAATTGCTTTGAGCCTAGTTCTTACTTGATTCAATAATTTCCATCTTTCTTACATACATTTTTTTAAATTACATTCTTCTTTAGACATTAAAAACTTATCTAACAAATTAAAGAGATACGTATTAAGTTACCTGACACTATCAGATTTGGTGAGCTCCTTGAGGGTGGGCAGGTCCTGGTAGTTAGAACCAACCATGACACGCAGCAGCTCTACACGTGCCAGGTACAACTCGCACTGCTCAGAGAGGCCTGTACTGCTTGTGGATAGGAAGTCTATTTTTGCTTGGAATAAAAGCTGCTTTATAATGCTGTGGAATCATTGAGTAAAGTCAAATATTAAAATTCATAAGTATTACAATGTTTACTTTGATGTGTTTTATTGTTGGTTATTTCAAAGTCTTTTATTTAACATTTGCATTAATTTCACCAACTGATGAGACTTTTCCCAGGGCATAGACCAAGAAGCATCCGTTTATTTATATCTCAGGATTTCTTAGACATATGAGTCCAGTTCACTCCAAAATATGCCATCTTGTAACTGAGATCTCTTCTCCTTAACACGCTCAGAGATGAGAACTCATACCCCCAAATCTATGACTTTTTACATAGTTATTCCCCTTTAGAAAAATCTGGAAATCCTGATAAATCCGGAAAATTCTCATCTATGCACGCTACAAGAAAAAATGCATGGATTAGAGAATTTTTGTATTGTAGAATACAGAGACAATACTGTACTATACAACATGGTATGCTGAGATTCAAGTAAAAAAACAAACAATTCTACAATATAGAACACATTACTACATTTTTGACTGAAGTCAGCTCCATTTAATCAGATTAAAATTAAAATGTAACACAAACCTGATAATAAGACTGTAATCAATCTCTGGGTTAGGTACACCTGGTGAAATAGGCTGAAGGTGAGCAGATAGAGCATCACACAGGGTCAAGGTTAGCTTGCCTGCTTCCATCCGTGAACTGTGTTGTTTCAAAACGGATATACACAATGATACACTTGGGGACTGAAACCAAATGAGAAAATTCTGCTTATTTGAATTTATAATAATATATGTTATGTTTTACTGCGCTATCAACTCAAGAGGTCATTTAAGCGCTATGTATATATATATTGTTATGGCATCAGACAAGTATACTACAATACAGGCTCAATAAAGCCATATCCAACTGTTTACTTTTGCCTATGGAGAACTTCAGTTCTATTCTAACAGAAAAGAAGCCATACCCTCAGCCAGCTTATTTGAATGTTATGGGAGACAAATAATACAATAAAAAATCACAATTGAATAAAACCCATTTTTATCAAATAAACTGCATTCCGTCCAACATTGAGATGTGACAATTAAAAGTACAGTAGCAGATACAGGATTCAACAAAACTGTCAAGACAAGCTTTTTTGTTGATTACTACAAACCTGAAACTTGATATTTTCAATCCTAAAGCAGAGAGGTGTCAATCATATTTCTATAGAGATGTTGTTCAGATATGACTACATGAATGTATGTACAAGTCAGTATTAAAATATGGAAAAATCCATTCCTAAACTTTGTAAGAATAAATAAGACATTTGGATAAACTAGGTCTGGATAACCAAGACTTAACTGTATTTGAATGGTAACCATTTACTTAGTGTTACTAAAAGATTTTTAGGGGGAAAAAAATCTAAAAATTACAAAAGATTAGGAGTTACTTTATACGTATCAAAAGATATTCTCACTTGTTCATAATAAAATTCTGAGCGAAGTTGCTCTGAGTATGCCATATCTGGCCTCAGCTTCCATGAGTGATCTACATGTTGAACGGCAGACATCATCTTCTGTTTTAACATGTCAGGGGTCAACAAGCCAGAAATATCAAGAGGATTTGGACTGGTAGCAAATGGTCCAGGACTAGCGGTGGACCCAGACAGACGTTCTTTGATTCTCTGACTATAGATCTCATGCTCTTCTTGGGCACGACTTTCGCTGGAAAAAAAACATATCTTATTAGATGGTGACAGAACAAAAAGACATATCTTATTAGATGGTGACAGAACAAAAATAACATATCTTATTAGATGGTGACAGAACAAAAAGAACATATCTTATAAGATGGTGACAGAACAAAAATAACATATCTTATAAGATGGTGACAGAACAAAGAGAACATATCTTATTAGATGGTGACAGAACAAAAAATATCTTATTAGATGGTTACAGAACAAAAAGAACATATCTTATAAGATGGTGACAGAACAAAAATAACATATCTTATTAGATGGTGACAGAACAAAAAGAACATATCTTATTAGATGGTGACAGAACAAAAAAAATCTTATTAGATGGTTACAGAACAAAAAGAAAATAATGTTTTAATTCCTTACTGATTTAATGTGAGTAAATAAATCACATTGAGATCTTTAAGGTGCTACCATTGACAAAACAAAAATCTTATTTGAAATGAAAATCTTTGAAAATTGTTGAGAGCTAGATTTATCAGATATAAAAAAAACTAACATCTAAAAAAAAAACATACCTTGGAGCTGTAAGTTGTTCAAAACACTCATCACATGTACGACCTGGTACACCAAACACAAGGACCTGCTTAGTGGAACAGGCTGAACACACCACCCTTCCACAGCGACGACAATGATGACGTCTGTTGAACTGGAATAGAATTTAAAGGTTGAAAATATCAAGATCCAATTCAATAGAGAAATCTATTTACAAATGATCATTCTGTGCCATTGGAAAAACAAAAACAGCAACACACAAACTGGTTTTTATATAAGAGTGATGATTTTAAATAAGACAGTTTATCAAATACTGTGTGTAGTTTGTCATATTACACACTTTGTTCACATGAACATGATTTTATGGAATCTTGAAAATTGTTGTAAAACTTTTTTTTGAGTTCAAGTCTTAACCTTTGAAAGAGTATAGAAAACAAATATTCAGGAAGCCAAGGTGTGAATTCTTTAATGTAAGCAAGAAGTAAGAAGTACACAAGAAGACAAAAACACATATCTAAACAGTGCTTTTTACAATGCAAGCATTTGAGCCTAGGCCCCCATCGATTTGTAGAATACCTTGCTTCCTGAAACAGCCACGCTTAAATATAATATAGTAACTCACCATGCTAAATCTTTCCACTGTGCACACCATACAGACAGCAGTAGAATCATCAGGTACCCATTGGTCTTGTGTTGGAGGATGAGCAGGCATCACAAAAGGTCCAGATACAGGTGGAACATACATCTTTTGCTTGGCACCTACCCTGCCTGTAGTATCTATGCGAACTGACTGTGAACTTGTTACGCTAGGGGTTGGAGACACTGCAGACAAGTTTTAATAAGAGAACTTGTTTAAAATACAATACAAATATTTGATATGTTGACTCTTTGATAACCACTAGCTGACAACATCACAAGTGTGAGAAGAGTACTGTAAGTGAATAAAATTCAAGCCTAACCCCCCCCCCCCCCCTCCAGAAAAGAATCTACTAATCTACTAGTGGATGACTGGGATTCCCATCATAATAGGTGCCAGTGTCATATATGTCTTATGGTGTAAATACTTCTTGTATTATGTTGGTTACACATTCAATCACAAAAACAACCATCACAGTCATGGAGAATCAAATAATTAGATTCAGAGTCAGAAAAATGTCCTAAAAGATATCAGTGGCTAATTATTCCTTCTTATCAAGGATTTTACAGTTGCTAAAACAATGCTAAGTTTTTAATAAAAATGACATATATTTAAAATAAACTGGATTTCACCCAAAGGGTTAAAGTATTTTTTGTATAAGTTTGATAACACATTTACCAGAAAAAAATAGCAATAAAAATCAGGGATAACCAAAATATTTTATGATGGGAGTGGGATTGAAATGTGCCAAAAAAGTTTACAACTGTCAATTAACTATCATTCCGTCAAGGAAAATATTGCAATCCATGACAGTATCTATTCTAAGAAATCTTTTATTTATGTAAGGTTTTACAGCGCTATTGTCTCAAAGAGGTCATTTAAGCGCTATATATTTTGCAATGGCATCAGACAAGCATACAACAATACAGGCCCAGCAAAGCCTTATCAAAGAGTTTACTTTTGCCAATGGAGAGGACTTCAGTTCTATACTCACAGAAAAGAAGCCATACCCTCAGGCCTTAAGAAATATATTCTTAAAGCTGATGACAATTTTACTGAGATAATATACATATTCAAGTTTATTGGTTCAAATAATTAGATAAAAAAATCTGTCAGAATACATCACACACAAAAACAACATTGGTTAGTAATTGAACAACACGCATTGTTAGTACCAGAGAGTTCACCTCTACGCTTGTTGTGATTTCTTCTCAAAGTACTGGTAAGTATATCACTATCATCTTGTTGACTTGAGTTATTGGATACTGAACTTTCGCTGCGTAACTTTGCATAGTCTGGAAAATATAAAAGGAGAACAAACTATAGACAATGACAGAGTACACTGGCTTGATGGGTAACATTTCCTTTTCTGTAGTTTACAAAGAAAGTCTTCTTATGGGCAAACAATGATAGCATTTATATAGAGCTTTTCCTTTTTTGAAGCTCAAAGCGATTTGCCATTATAATTACTCCAACAGGCCAATGAAGACAAACTTGTACATCCTCAGCTTCCTGTAAAGTATGCAAAGCTCCCTGTTAGGCACCTTGCCTTAAAAATCTATAATGACATTCATTGCCTCAAAGTCGGGTATCCAATCTGCACCTGGGTTGAGTGAGGAAACCTTTGTTAGTATTTTTCCGCCAGGTCTTGGAGGGTTTTGAACACAGACCTTTCGCTTCCAAATTCAATAGTCAATCACTAGACAATGATGGAGCACAGTTGGATATTCAATAAATAAATTAAGTAATAAAATGATAAATTTTGAATTAAAAAAAAATCTTTGGCAGATGAGATTAAGGGTCACATTAACTGATTGCATAGCTGGGGAAGATCTGCAGGGGCTGTCATGGAGGCCAAACTCAAAATAAATAAGACAACCCTGAGAGAAGAACTGGTTACAAATGTTGCTGCTTAAAAGCTTTGGAAAACTATGACCTCTAAAATGAAGCAAATGTGTCCTCCTAGCATTTTTACCAATCCAGATACATCACCCTCACCTTTGACTTGTACCACTGTCACCTCAATAGCTTTACGGGCATAAGTGGTGAGAAGAGTGTTGAATTGGTCTTGTGCCATTCGCAGCTTGGGCTCTCGCACCTCCCCAAAGTCCAACTTGATCTGCTCAAATATCTGACCAGCAAGCAGCGCCTGAGAAAAGAAAGGTGTAAGAAATAAGATCTTGCTGTGAATTGTTTTTAAAGTTTTTTTTATCAAATTATAGGAAACTTAATTTTAAAATTGATTATGGAGATTTATCAAATTTTGCAAAATTTAGTCACCAAAATAATTGTAGTAATTTGTAAATCATATTTCTAGTACTGTCCTTTAACATATACAATTGAATTGAGACAACTTTCAGTTTAATAAAATATAGGATCACAAAATAAATTAATAACAAGTAGACAAAGAAGCTTCACCTTCATGTTCATGAGTAACTGCTCCAGTATGAGATGTGGACAGGCTATGAGGTGACTGTATTCATCCTGGATGTTGGCTGGGATACACATCAGAGCCTGAAAGATTGATGATTTTAGAACTGATTAACAACTTCTTATAAAAACTCATCCACATCATTTACTTTGTACTTAGTTTCTGAAAAGAAAAACAGGAGGCAACATTATGCGAAAAAGTTTTTTTATATTGAATAATCCTCTTCAACAAAAATTGCAATTATTCCTTTTAAAATGTCATAATTTTGGAATTCACAGACTAACTGACTGGCTTTAGTTACATCATTTCTAAAGTTAAAAAATTCTAACGTGACATCCATGCCTCTCACAGTAACAGTTATGAATGACATTTAGTGACTAAATAAAGTGACTGACCTTTGCCCCTATACGTCTCAGCCTAAGGTCCTCCACATCTTCAGGCAGTAAGCGATGACTAAGGTGTTTAAGCATGAAGCTGAGTACAAACTTGATCTCACTGGGCCTGTTCAAGTGTTCTGACACAGCTTTACACACAGCAAGACATTCATTATCTGATTTTTGACGGAGATGGTCCAAAACCTAATAGACACAAGCATCCTGGATATACTTTTTATCAATGTTTCATAAAAGGTAGGACATAAATATGATTTTCCTAAATTCTGATTAAGATAAAAAAAAAAGGGTTTAATTCTGTTGATAAAAGTGTGATTCGAGTGGTACAGAATTTACTTATCATCTGATATTTGTCTTGTTGGTATAATTAAAACTGTAGTAATCTGAATAAATAAAATGACAGATTAATACAGTTGTAAATACCAAACTATGAGACAAAATTACAAATATAAGATGAGTTTTTATGAAAGAGCACACATGGATATTAATAAATCTATGCACCTTACTTCTACAGTTTTATTGGTTTACATTTAAAAAGAAATACAATTGATGAGCATTGTCTGTTTATATGTTTTCCTTGATCAAGTAAAACTTAAGAATCACCTGAAAAGCTGCAACTGTGTCAGGCTTTGTTCCGCTGAGCAAAGACAATAGATGACGTATTTTGATCTCCTGAAAACATAACAATCAGAAATAGTTACATTTAATGTGTATACGCCATTAGGATGACAAGACAAGAATGTTACAACTACCGTATCTAATAACAAATGTTGGAACATTTGGTAGTAAAAACTTTTGTTCATTTTCAATAGAAAATCACATACATTTTTTCATTAATTTCTAAGGTTCAGAGTCAAAAATATATAGGCAAAACTCAATGAGTTTTATTGATTAGTACAAAAACTCATACCTATAGGATTTTGTCTCTACTTTTGAATACCCAATGCTCAGAAATGTGTACAAGAAATCCTATATTACTATTAATAGTTTTGTTTTCACCTGAACAGTTTCTTGAGGAACTTTATTCATCTCAGCCCACTCTTCAGCAACATCGAAGCTCCTGGCCTTCTCTAAAACCAGCAGTAGATCATCTGGTCTTACAGCACTGACAATTGAGATACGTTTCCAATCTCGTAGTTCTTCCAGTACAGTCATGAGTTGATGGTCAGACTCACTAAGGGGGATCACTGATGTATCCACTAATGACAGCTTTATGAGTAGTCTTTTCACACAATCTAGAATCTGGAAAATAGAGGAAATGGTGGTGTTGGTGTTTTGAGTGTATAACAAATGCTTTGGAGATACAAGTTTAAAATTTTTTAAAACATGACAGTGACTGACAAGAAGGGTTTGCTCAAAAGGTCTATAAAGTAAGTGCAAGTCAAAGCTGTCAAACTTCTTAAATTAATGCAAAACGTCATTCTCAATTAACTTCTTGGTGCAAGCGATTGACTTATCACAAAGAAATGTTTTCAACATTAAAAATAATTATTCATTTTATTCATTTTAAAAAGCAAACTATCTTAACCAAAATCAACTAAACCTTTAAATCATGTAAATATTCATACCTTGTTATGCAATTTAATTTCTTTTTTCCTTCTATCCACAGCTTGCCAAAGACCACTTCCTTTGTCTATTTTGTCAGCACAAAGGTTAAGGAGATCAACTGCTAGATCAAGAGGCAGGAAGTAGGTCACAGTGAGCACTGTGCGGGCCTGCAGGGTTGGGTTGTAAAAGTATCTCAGTCTGTCCCCCACTTTAGGTCCTTGACCAGGCTGCAATGAGGACAAAACTTTTTATTAAAATGAAAACTAGATATAAACTTATCGCAAAAGATACAAATTTCTCTATTAAACATTGCCTTATTCAAATTTTTTGTAAAAATAAGTTAGGATCACTTCTTTTAAATCAGAACAAGACAAATCAACATACATTACTTCCTAGTTGGAATATGTTGGGTTATAATTATAATGCTAAAAAAAATCAATGGAGAAATTTGTGAATACAATACACCTTTATGCCCCATCCCTCACAAAAAGTACCAATAATTTGTAATTCACCTAATAAAAATGTATAGTTTGAAGAAAAGCTGTTTATATATACAGTGTGATTACATGAGGATTGATAATTGCCTTAGTGTTTATCTTTACACATTGTCTAAAAGATTAAAAAAAAAAATGATCTCTACCACAATACATAAATACCAATCATTCCTAAAACTGATATTTCAAAGTTCAAAGAAAGACATAAAACCAAATTACTTCAAAATATCTTGTTTCTATGTTGCCTATAATAAGAGCAATATTTTTACAAGAACGTCTATGATATTCTGACTACTTGCTGCAAAACCCTTTTTGATTAAGTAAATCCAGGTGCTCTTGAACTCCTTGTAGCAATAATTAAATGCACCCATAGACACAATAAAATTACCTGTTTAGCATGAGTGATAGCCCAGCAGCTGAGAGTGAAGTCATGAAGCAGTTGAAGAGCTGGGAATGTAGTAAGCACACTGCTAGGTAGGGAGGTGAGCACAGTGAGCAGCTCCATCTTCTTGTTCTCCTCCAGAAGACGGTTGGCCATGTCCTGTACCACACCCTGGAACTGGTCACTGTCAACCAAGCTGAACATACACAGCTTCACCTACACAAACACAGACATTGAATGTATATGAGGAGATGATTAGTCTCCACTTAGAATGCTACTTTATAGCAAAGAAATATTGATTGCTACCCACCTTTAAGTCATACGCTACATTACAAGGACCTTTCTTCTTCTTTGTCAGTCACTAGGAAACAATGGAGAGTTTACGCTCTTTTGTCATAATGTTGTTTTGGTTTAAGGTTGTGAATTTCCCATGATGGTGACACACTTTCTTCGCTCCAACCTTAACCATAACAACATTATGACGAAAGAGCAGTAACTCTCCATTGTTTCCTAGTGACTGACAAATAGGTAAGGTCCTTGTCATGTAGCGTATCACTTAAAGGTGGGTAGCAATCAACATTTAATGTATATTATAGAAAATACTTGCCTTCTCTATCAATTTATACGCAGAATAGTTTTGACCATTTCAGGTCAGTTTAACAAAAAAATAGGAAAGTTACTGCATACTTGAAGGAATATTCTAGAAAAATGCTTAATCAAACATAGAGAAAGAACAACAATAAAAATATGACAAAAGTGCAATGTGTATAGAACCACATCTTGAATTTATTCAAAAACAAAACATTTACTTATCAATTATTTTATAAAGTTATGGTACATAGTCAGCTTTTAGAACATGAATTAAAGATGCTATCAAACTAAGAAACAATCAAGATAAAGATGGAAACATGTTTTAAAGAATTAAACTTTACACCAGGAATGAAGAACATGTATCTTGGTTTCATATGTTTGAGTCATTGAGATAAAATTTCAAAAAATGTATGTGCCTGAAAATTTGTAGAGGTTGCTACCTTTGAACATTATTGCAGTGTTTACAACATAGATTTAATTATCAATGCAGACATAAACCCCCTGATTGTTGAAGGAAGGCAGGATCTAGCACCTAGACCTCTTCGAGGCAGACAATAAAACAAATGTCCTAAGTGCAAACTTTGTACTTTAAGATCTCTTGGTAGTTGGAAATTAACTGTTGTCTAGAAATGGAAAAAAGGACAAACTTTTTGATATCTGTTCCTTTTTTTCATTAAAATTTAAGTAAATTTCATGGACAACTTTTTAAGGGAAATAAGACATGGTCTAGTCAGGAAGCACTTTAAGAAACTTCACTTAACCAACTATAAATATTTACCTGGTCCTCAATATCATTGGTAACAAACTTGAGTATTGGCTCTCGACTTTCTAAAAGCTCTGGGTTATCAGCTCCAGCTAAAGGCAAGATGTACTGAAGAAGATGTCGTTGCAAAACTGGATAATCATTGGTCAACATTTGGTAGTGGTAACTGCGGATGTCTACGAGACTTATATCGGATGTAGAACGCTGTATTCTTGCACGACCCTCCAGTACTCCTCCTGGAGTAGACTCTGGCTTGTCAAAGTGATCATCTGTGAACTGCTGTTGGATGTTGTCCAGATTGTCTGCACAGACCAGACTCACCATTGTAGCAGCTAGAAGAGAGTCATGCTTTACATATTCTAGGGTACTAGGTGTTAGGTTGTATGTTGGCAGTTGTAGGCTCAGGCCTATTCCAGACACCTCAAATGAGTTTGAAAATAGAAACGCTGGTGTTTTGTTCTTTTTGGTGAGCGGTGTGGAATTAAAACATCCAGTTGAATTGACTTTAACATCCATGACATCAAATGTGAATGCAAATCTATTGTCAAAGGTATCGACTTCCACAGAAAATGGTAGCTCATTGCGACCTGACACATCTGAAACAATTATGAAATCATAATGTACTTATTACACTGAAGATTATTTCCTTATTAAAAATAGCATTTTCAAAACGCTGTTTCAAATAAATTGCTGATATATAAGCATCTAGTAAAAATGTAGGAGTTTTATTGTGCATTTTGTAATTTTTTCATTAATTTCTTCTTGTAATGTGAGGTCTGGATGAATGAGAAAATGTGATCATTTTAACATTAACGATACAGATTAAGAAAATATGAACTAAGGTATACAGTACACTTAGCCTAATAACATGCCGCCTTATAGTATGATCAGTATAAAAGCAGCATAAACTTATATAACAGAATATTTGGGTACAAATTTACCCGCTTGATAGCTAATGATAACAATTCCATCTTTGAATCATCGCTTTTTGCACTTCATTTTGAATTAAACTAAACTTCACTCCAAGAGTACTAATATTCAAGATTGCTTTCCCTAACTAAGAATGTTTTTGCTCAGACAAAATCAACTTTTTGTCAATTGTCTGATTGAGTGTTGAATTTAAAGAGAATATCATAATAACTAAATAACCTGTCATTTACAAATACTATGAGTTAGGTATCAATAAAGAAATACCCAATCAAGTCTTTAAGTCTATACTTAGATACTTGTTGATGAATACAAAATTTAAAGTAAACAATATATTATTTAGCCGACTATTAAAGCAAATGCAAGGGATTTCTGAAGTGAAAGCATTCTTTAGATTAGTTTAAAAAACAAGGACATTGATAAATTGTTTGTGTCAAAAATATACTTTCTGACAATGTCTAATCGAAATATGAAAATAGAAACGTATGACTTGTTGTCAGCTATCAAAAACTAAGAGAAAAAAAGAAATAGGTAAGAAATTGTTATAATTAATTGTTCAACTGACCAAGGTTTTCCATAGTTCCATGTCCATTTTCATTGAACAGCTGTTGCAACCTATACTGCTTCTCACCATCGAGGTATGTGGACAACCACTTGACTAAAGCACTGTGCCGAGTGTCCAAGCCCAGCTCTTTATCTGCCACAAAGTCACTCTCATGCCACATCAGAAGTTGAGGCAATGTCACCTATCAGAGCATAATTTTAGGGAGATTTTATAAACATTAATGTTTTGCAAAAGTATATATATATTCAATTATGTATGCTGTGTCATTTTATGTATTATCTGAATAAGAATAAAAGAAAGTACAAGTAATTCTCCTTAGTCATACATTATCACTATCCTTCTACAATGTCCCTCAAACATGTTTGTGTCACATAGAGATGCTTTAGGTGACTTACTGTAGTTGATTAAGACCCTTTAGTTAACTACTTATTGACTATTATCTAGGATGAGTGACTAATTTTAAGTATTCCAATTTCTCTATTATACTGGCGGAATGTGTAGTCAATAAAAAAGTTTTGGTAAGGTGTTTAGCTATGCCAGTTATTTCCCTTAGTTTAAATGAAATTTAGGAGACTAAAATGTGAATAGAAGTCGACTAAAACAAAATCCCAAGTCAATGAAAATAAATCCATAGGTAATTGAGTAAGGATTTAAGAACACCCATGAATCTCCAAAACATTCTTTTTAGCATATAGAGCATTTACACAAATTTATGATAGTGAAATATGTTTAGTTCTTTTGCTACTTACCCTTTCCTGTTCCACAGTGACAAGTACAGTTTGACTCAGATAATCTTTCATGGCAAGTTCCATCTGAGATTGGACATTGCTGGGCTTGAGAATCTACAGTAACAAATTCAGAAAGAAAGAATTTAGTTATGGGAAGTTTTAGATTAGCTCAACACACTAATACAGTTTCATATCTATCACTCAGCAATGAGATCAACTAATGTAAATTATCATATACACTAAATTAATATTTATGGCTAATTCATTGAGATATACATTGTTTTTCCCATGTGACAGTTTAAGATTTTATCTTATGCAATACAGCACCCAAAATAAATGAGAGCAGTATTGAAAAACAATGACTGATGGGATGATAGAGTTATACACTAACTAGACTAATGCAAAGTCTACAAAGCATACCAAAGATGTCAAAGACAGTAATGTTTGTTTTCTTTGATTAGTTCAACACAATATGAAATATTATAAATAATCTACCTCTATGAATACCTTTCCACTGAAAAGACTCGTTTTTGCCATTACTATAAGGATAAAAGTTAATGTCTTTGAAATTGACTATGCTGAATATACTTTTTGAAGTCATTAATTGCATGAGCTTGAGCTAGCTCTTTTATTAGAACACTACAGACAAAAATACACAGTTTTTGTAAGACACTCACCATGAGTGGAGGTGAAGATATACATCCCATATTGAGTACAAAGATAAGCCGAGGTTCTACTTGGGGTGCATACTGGTGCCATGAGTCATGTAGATCAAGCTCTGAAAAACATGCAACATATTAGCTCAAACATTTTGAAAACATCAAACTTGGTCCTGATATGCTCTTAAAATGATGACAACAAAAAATAGATGCATGCGAACAAAAACAATATTATATATTAAGAGACAAGCTATCAAAATTACTGAGAAGGCTTCTTTTCTGTTAACATAAAACTAGAACTGAAGTCTCTCCATAGGCAAAAGTAAACAGTTTGATATGGCTTAATAAGGCTTGTATTGTAGTATACTTGTCTGATGTCATATGATGTCAACTGTAACTCTGGCAGTATAAATATCAGAGTACCTTCTGAAGTCGGATACCTGCTGCTCTCTGGCTGAAAGGACACACTACAATGTTCAAACCTGAGAGTGTAAAGCAGAGCTAACTAACGCAAGATCAGTCCTCTGGTTTGCTCTTGACCAAGTTGATTCCGTACAAGTTGATAGCGAGCAAACAATACAAACAAACAAAATTTCAGAGAAAGGGTACACTGTTTAAAATTTTCTAGATAACACTTATAGCCATCCTTAGCAGTTAAAAAATGACATAAAAATATGAACTATTTCTCAATTAACAAATTCTCGATAACCTGTACAAGCAAAGTGGCAAATTATGGCCATAAATGACACATCAGTAACGCATAGCTACTTTCCATAGCTGATGTATCAGTAAAGCGCTTCGAGATTGTGTTCTATGGGAATTAGCGATGTATAGATGCCATTCATTACTATTACTACTGTATCCCATGAGAAGTACTTACTTAGCTTCCAGCAACTTGATCGATCTTTCAACTGTGATGGACCACTTCCCTTGATCCCAGACCGGCAGACAACATTCAAGAGGTCAAAAACACTGACAAAGAAAGTAAAAGTTCAAGAGTAAAAATATAGTGTTAGGTAATTCAAAAAATGGTCACCATCAATAGCATCATGTAGCAAATTTATTCAAGTGCTCTTAAAATTACATTGATGATGCTTTACAGAAAAAAAGACCCCTAACATACCAAATGACACACTCTTACAAAAGCATTTCTTGTAAATCTTAACAAATTTGTATTAAACAGACCATTAGGACTGAGGAGACTCTAGATAAAAAAGAACTTGTAAGTAGAAGTTATTTTTAATAGCAATGCATCTGGTTTTACACATTAACTCTATTCAAAATTATGTTTGGACCATGCTAAATGTCTAAGCTTAACTTAAGATATTCTTATGTCTTCATTGAATCAGGACAAGCTGGTTACTCTATCATAATTAGAGTTTTAATTTCAGTTTTACTATGCCAATTCTATTCACAATTTCATGTCATTTGAAAAAGTATACATACACATTTCATGATTGAGTTTAATTTCATCTGTATCACGAATGAGGAAAATATTTAATCAATATATTTTCCATGCCAAAAACCAGTTCTGTAGTTACTGATTGTTATATATCTGAAGAGGTCCCAGAAAGGGTTATACCTATCATCCCAGAGAGAGCCTCAAACAGCGTTATTGATTTTTAGCATAGAAAGATATGTCTAAGTGGTTTGTGATCTCATTACATACCTGATCACACCCAATTGTCCAACTACCAATGAAAAGCTGCTGAGGTACATGAGGTTGTCTGCTGCTGCCAAGGGGTACAACTCAATCAGTTCCTCAAGTTTACTACTTTCACTTTCACTGACATCTTTCAGCAGCAACTGCAAAATACAAATATCCATGTGCAAACTTGAAATTGAAGATTTATAATATCTTAGTGTTCGTGGTAAATAAGATCAACAGTCAACCTCTAAATCTACAAATAATATTCACTTATATATAGTGCTGAGGGTTTTAAAACAAAAAAAGGCAATTATTATATCTGAGATCAAGATTTTCTTTCTGCTAGTATATTTCTGTAACATTTAGACTGTCTTATAGACTTCTGTGGGCTTTTTGCTAGGTGTCCAACTTCTCTATTAACAGGAAAGGTTTTGCTACCAAGAAAATTCTACATGCTGCCAAAAAAGGATGTAAAGTGGAGCACTACTCGTTCATCCTATCCAGTCACACTATACTGACACAGAGCCCACTGGTCTTAGAACAAATCTCTAAATGCCAACAAGACCACTTCTAAAATTCAATTTTTTTAAGGTCTTGGGTATATCTTGGATTTGACTACCTGACTTTCCGCTTCAGAGATGGACGCCTTAACCACAGGCCCATCTGAGGGGTTTATACACTGCTGTAAAATCAATCAAACTTTACAACTCAGTTTTAACCACTCCATGATTATTCCTTTCTTACCACTAATACTGTAAAAAAAGACTATGGTTAACTAAGTAATAAATTTACATTTACGTTATCACAAAAGAAAAAATTTAAGTTTAATTTAAGTTTAAACATACCTCCAGATTGGACAGTATCTTAGACAGATGACAGTGGATGACCATCAAGTTGGCTAGGTTGACAAAGAAGCAGATTCTTTCATCATTTGACGTCAAAAGGTCAAGGTCAATGTACCTGAGTCTTGACAGTCCCTCAACAGTTGCTTTGTAGTCTGGCTCTTTCACAAGAATTTTTGCACAAGAAATGTCAAACACTTCTTTGGCACTGTATGTCTGAGCACATTCTGTTGATGAGGAAAATAAGAATATATTCATATGAATTTATCATTCAACTCACAAATATAAATAAATGTATAATCTTTTAAACTAATAACCTTTGGTATGTATTTCAGTTTGACATATTTGAATTATTTCATATAGATGACATCTATTCCTTCTCAACTTCCTTGGAATTATAAAATAAAACTGCCTATCAGGCATTCTCTGCTTATAGTCAGGTATTGAATTCAAACAGTAAGTTTTGATGGGTACATGTTCATTTTCTTAAACAAAACAAGTAAATAAGAAACTTTAACAAGAGTTTAAAAAACAAAAATCAAGTGATAGATATACTAAGAGTCAAAATTTTAAAATAGCTTTTACTTTTCATGTGGTTGACCATGCGGAGCAGCATCTCCCTGACTACCACCTCTGGATGTTGTGACTTATCTAGTGATGATGTTGTTACTGGGTTCTTTACATCTTGTTTTTCCTCATCTGCTGAAACATTGGCAACCATTGTGCCCCACTGGTGAAGACATCCATCTGACAAAATACGAGAGCATACATAATTTCATAGATTTATTTAGTAGGTTGAGAGGTGTTAAGAATCCTAGATGAGATATTTTTAATACATTAAAGAGCTTGGTAACCTTTGATCAATATGTTGCTTGGATAAAGAAGAATGTTTGTGGCTTGATCATAAATAGAATATAAATAAATATTTACATAATAAAACAACAAAAGGGGGAAATAGAAATTGATTTATCCCTGGTGAAGATAACTCAAATCATTTCAATGAACATAATAAAACCGTAGAAAATAAAGAAAGTATTTGATTCTCAAATATTATTCTGAAATATTAACAATATTTGTGTTAAAAAATTTTTATGAATTAATTGCAGTTTAAAATCCTAAATAAAAACACTTTTATTCCTATTTAAATTCAGTTAAAGTCTCAATAATGGTATAATCAGTAATGAGGCTTATACTTGCAGTACAGATTATGTAGAGCATAATTACCTAGTTTAATAATTAAACAAATATATTCTATTTCATTAATAATAATAATAATAATAATAATAATAATAATCATAATGGCATTTATATAGCGCTTTTATCTTTGTAGTAAGCTGAAAGCGCTTTACAATTGTTATTACCCCGACAGGCTCAATGGAGACGATCTCATACATTCTCAAATTTCCACAATTGAATATACAGGATTAAAAAAAGCACGTTTTCTGCTATTTTTGTTTGTTGCGTAACAAAACAAACTGTACCATAATTTAGTTTGAAAGTTAAACAAAAAATTTCTTTTACTTTCATTAATAAAATTGGTAAATACAAGAATGGTTAATCAATTCGAACCATGTGCAATGCCAAATTTTACAGGAGACATTCACAGATCTTACTAGGAGAATACCAACATTATTACTCAGGGTTGCTGCCCAAAACCTCTGACCAAATTCAAGGACTTTTTAAGGACTTTTCAAGGACTTTTAAGTGATTTTCAAGGACTTT
>JAUUEB010515244.1:0-17791 GCA_032362205.1 Clione limacina | reverse complement strand
ACAGACAAACAGACAAACAGACAAACAGACAAACAGACAAACAGACAAACAGACAAACAGACAAACAGACAGACAGAGACAGAGACAGAGAGATTTGTTTCCTGAAAACCACCACTCACATGTATAAATCATCATTTGAAAAAAATGGGAGGCTGTAAAAATGTGTATGTTTAATATGCCATTATAAATACATATTATAATTATTAATATTAATTCAGTATCAGTATAAGCATCTTGCGGGGTCGATCCCTGTGTTGAAGAACTGGCATGGGAGATCAATCAATGCGTTTTTATCCTGAGATGCAGCGAACTCAGCCTGCACTCAGCACGTTATTTATGTCTACATTGTCCTTATTAACCACGTTATATAGATCTAAGGATGGTCCTGACATCTCTGTACTGAATGACCTTGTAGAAGCTGCATAGGCTGCCTAGTAAGACATGTTAAAGAGGGTCAATCGATACTCTGCATACTCTGAGAGAACAAGTTTCATGAAACTACATGTGGTTACTGGTCTTCACGTTATTTTCCTTACTTCGTTATATTAAAAGATAATTGATTTTTGTTTTTGCATCTTAAACTAAGCTTGAGCTTAATTATATCATTATACTGGCCTGCCCAAAAAGCAGCCTGCCTCTCATTGCCTTTAATACTACCTGCCAAGTCAGCTGCCATTGTAAATGTTATTCCGCCTGTGTTGCGGTTTATTTCCAAGATTTTACTTGAAGTTGTCGCTGGCTTAATCAACAATATTGTTAAGTGAAAGGGCTAAAAGACGGTGTAATATAATATAAGGATTTTAAATTTAGTGTTTGAAAAGATCTTGTAAAATAAGTAGGCTATAAAAAAAGACAAATACTGAAGTCCTTTAAATTGTGAACTTAAAGAAAATACTATGCACTCCACAAATAAGATATAATACGGAAACGATCGTATTTTTGTCACTTCAAGATATAAAATTGTTTTTAAATAACATCCAAGGAACAATTTAAGAAAAAAAGCTTAATCCATGCATGTATGGATGAACGAACGAATCTAGGATTTTTTATCTTTTTAAATGGGTCATTTTTTAAAATGAGGTGTAAATATTGTAAATCTTTAATATGTTTTAATTGTTCTTTCAGATAAGGGACATTGCCCCATGCCCCCCTTGATACGCGCCAGCTTATATGTGGTCAATGACAAGACATATATCCAATTGTAGGACTGAATCAGAGTAACCACAAACATAGAGAAGTTGGAAAAGACCACATAGTCAATTTTGAAATTTCGATGTTATCAAAATGTGACAGCCCTAGTGTACATTATAAAATCACCAATTACAATCAAAATTACAGCGTAATCATCTAAATTTCAAACTTTCAGCTTTGAATGTTCGCCCTGTAGTTCATAAAGTCTAGGTATCCAGGTAAAACCCCCATGCGAAATAACTGCCACCCTGACTGACTAACTGACTGACTGCCACCCTGAAAATTCAATATTTAATTCGGACCTAGAGTTGCGCTGCATAAGTGAATTGATCGGTTTGCCTGACCATTCACATGATCAAATTAATTGTGAACTTCCTAACCTAGACGAGCTATTCCGGCCCAACACTTTCTGTTATATAGCAGAATAATCGTTCACTAAAAGAGACCAGTATAGACTGAGATCACATGAAACAACAACAACTTGTGGGTAGAACATTGAAGCTTGAAAACTGGGAAACTGGATTTTTGAAAAACATATGTAAACACAAAACGCGTGTTATTTACGTAGACAAAGATTAACAGCTAAGAAAATAAAAGAACGGATAGGAGTTGTCGCTGGTTGAAAAAAGAAAAGGAAACTAGTGAGAAAAATAAGGAATATCAAGAATAAGAATGCTGTTCATAAAAAATTACCCTTTTGGTTTGAATAAAAACAGAAAAATAGCAAAACTCATCAAATAATTGCTGTTTAATTAAAAAGAAAGAGAAGTAATACAGTTGTTAAAATTATATAGTGTATGCATGTAGGACCTGAACACATAAAATAAGTGACTGACAGCTTAATTTTTTTTAAATAAATACGAAACAAAATGCGGCCGAGAATTAGACATGAATTTAATAATATCAGAAAATAAGAAACAAGCAACACAATTTATAAACAATATTTTTATATTAAGATGCAAATCAGTACAAGGAATAAGAGAAGGTAAATATTATAACACACCAGACACCACTTCTTTAACACAAGTAGTGGTGGTGTTTTTGTTTTTTAAACATGATATAGAGAAAAGGGTAAACGTACAGATATTACATACTCAACAGATATTTAAGTAAAAATAATATACCAACAAGAACATAAATAAAACAATATAGATAAATTAAATAAATCGAAAACGCTCCAAGGTTCAAAAGAGAATTCGATCCGATTAAACAGCAACTACAGCTACTGTTTAAGCAATAAATAAACGGCAACCCTAGAGAAACCAATGACTTCTATATCCAGAGGCTAAGATCGAAGCTGCAAAAGTAAAAACCATATCATTCAATACAGCCAGAAAGAATAACTAAAATGTGATGGCTATGAAATAAAACCCATCAAAGACAACTACCTATGGTTAGTCTTTGACAGCAAAGAACCTTAAGATAGGATTGTATTGCAGAGAAACGGGACTACGCAAAGAAAGTACCCAACGCGCTTAGAGCTCTTTAGGAAAGAAGTGGATAAATTAAGCTAAATTCAGTGCTATTCTTTATGGACATTTTTGTTTAAGACCAAACAAAAATGAATTACGGTCACGAAATAAATCATAAACAAAAGAAAACACTCCTACATACCCTAAATGTGGTACAAACGCGAGAAAGTATAGTGCAATAAAAACGAAGTTATCACAGGAATACGTTTTTACAATAACAGAACCAACTAAAACTCAGGCTCAGACAGACAAGTTTACAATCTAACCAAGCTGACAAAAGATATATATATATTCACAAATCTGTCTCGGTAAAGAATAAAAATACAAATCAGAAAACCTGTCGAAAACATTAACAAGCTATAAAACAAAACTAGTCTAGAAGAAGACATGATATCACAGTTGAGACCTCTAAAGCCACGTGGCATTACTCAGAACATGTAAACGATGCATCTTAAACAATATAAAAAGAAAAAATATACGATGGGGTAGAATGACACTTCTATAAGCGATAAAAGAAAGCAAAATCGATAAGTACCTGGGTACAAGAAAATAAATGCAGTTGGATCGAAACGTGAAGACCAGGTTGGGGCAGTTATTTAATGTCAAAACAGTACCTGAAAAACACATTACTTAAAATAACAGATACATCTGTCATAATGACAGCATAATTAGCTGCAATCAGTGAAGCAAGTTCAAGTTCAATCAGTATATTAGGCCATTAGCAAAAACATTACAATTGATAATGTGAAAACAATCACGCATGTCATTAGGGCACATTATAGAACAAACGACAAGGTCGCGATATCGATGAGTTTGTTAGCGCCGGTACTCCTAATTAATGATTAAGGACCATGAGTTAATTGAATAAATGACATTGTTCAAAACATAATTGCAGGCTAGTGATTATTGATTTTGGTCATTGTTTTTTGATTTTCACATATAACGCTGACCTTCTGGAATTTTCCGATAAAGATTGTGAAACGTGGAATCGGTGCAAGATATCCTACTACTAATAAAGCCGAACTATAGATAACAATATATTTAAGCATTTGATGGTGCGTTAAAATAGAGTGGAGACGGGGTATGTTCCTGAGTTTTAGTCGTTGAATGAAAAGGCGGAGGAATAATCACACATATCCGCCGAAACTCAATTTTTATAACCATCTAATGCGATTGTTATTCAAACTGTTTTTGATTCCAATAACTTGGCGCTATTTTTCCGTGTGGCGATACATTGACATTAAATGACAAAATTGGTTTGTTTACTTCTGTAATTATGAGAACGAAAGTTTGACGTCATGAGAAAGAATGCAAAAAATGAAATTGCAAAAAACAAAGTATAATTTCAGTCAGCTCTTTATGTAGATGGTTTGCGTTTTACTGCAGTAAATTTTGTACAAAATAAATTTTTGACCCCTGAATTGAATTCTGCAACCAGATTAATAGATATCTACGATGGTGCTCACTAATCTATAGACATAAAGGTTACATTGAGAGCAGGTATAGTTTACTGACTTATATTGATAAAATGGGGATAATCTCGGGTGACTGACTATCTCGGTACACAGTTTTGTATGTTGACATTCTGGATTAATTGTTTATATTCATTACTTTTGTTAATAATGTTTCAACCTATTACCTTTAAAAATACACGTACTTTTATTATCTGAATGGCAACCGAATAACAACTCTTCTACTTCTCTTTCTATTTCTTCTTCCTGAAATTGAAGTATGCATTTTAGTGATTAACGCAACCCATCATATAAGAATTATCTTTTTACATGGTTTTGTTGAACTAGAGTTGTTCTTTAAGTAAGACATGTATTCATGCGTACCTTTCATTTCATTTGCCTGCTAATTAAACATTATTTATGGTACATTGGGGTATTGGTAATTCGTGGAAGTCCAGTCAGCGAGTAACAATGAGTCAAAGAGAATAACAATATGTAATATTATTTTTTGTTTTGGGTGGATGAAACTTTTAAACGGAGACCACGTGTGTTTTGTTTCCTTTCTTTTGGTAGAAAATTTGCGTTCTTTCTCTGCTGCTTTTTGATACGTGTATTGTGTTGATAAAAATGCAAGAAGAGGGAGCATAATTGTGAGAACGACGAATTGAGTGGGAGAACCGACGAAACTCTAGTATGAAATTAAAATGTATGATTTCGATCTTCTGCTGGGATTGCTGACACCGAACAAGCAGTCGAAAAATACCTCCAAGACGTAAGAGTACATTCCTAATCCACGTAAAAGCTTCATGAGCTGAAATATTAACCATAATATGAAATCCAATAACTGCTTAATGGCGTAGACAAGACAAGATTCACGATGAGGAAAATTAATAATGTAAAACTAAGGATCAGACAAATTGAGATAGAGCACATATCTCTTCACTCTCAAGAATGAATTCTTAAATTGAGAGAAAGCTCCCATATGAAGATTCTGATAGCTAGAATGAGACAATTACTTACACAGCATAGTAAATTATTTTATATCTATCCATTTTTTTTCTTAGATAACTCTACTTTCGGAATATCTAGTTGTTTTCCTTGTTTTCTTACATGAATGTGTTTGAGGCAGGATCTTTATCTAAAAAATCCGCCTTCCTCTGTACTAATTGTCTACCCAAAGAGACTTTTAAACATGTGTTTATATCTGACGTCTCGACATCACCCAGTTATCAACCTCTATCTTTACTTGTTGTCATCGAATACAAGATAAAAAGACAGACACAACGAAAATAATTGTTGTTGACAATGTCTGACACAAAACTAGTAGTACACGTATATTAAAATCATAATGATGAACAGGAATATTGTTGAAGTTTTTAGTTGAAGGTATTGATTGAACAAGATCCTTTTTTATTTTAAAAGTAAACAACTGTCAGAATTGACAGTTCAGATCTACGTTGAGAATGTTGGAATTGGCATAAAATTCGATAACACGCCTGTCATCATTTATTTGTCATTGCTAAATAAAATATAGACGATCAATGACCATGTCTAGATGTATGTTTGACTAGAGTTTTCAGTCGCTACGCGTCCTCAGTTCGTCAGCGGGGTGAACATACTCTTATTTAAAAATTACATTTACTATTAAGGGTGTGCCTATGGTTTTGGTGAAGGGCTTTTTATTGTGTTTCTGTTCAGTCATAACGGTTAGGACAAGGATCTGTCACTGTGAATCATGACACGTCTTCCTGCCTGTTAATACATGTGTACTTTGCAAGATATTTTTCAATTCTCTTCTTTGTAATCATACGTTTTTCTAAAATAAATTTGGAATAACGGAGGTGCATTTTAAAGATCTTACGTCAATACTAGTCTTGGACATATCTATGAACCTGGAAATACATGTGAGACTAATTGTGCTGGCTTTTGGCACTCAACCATATGTAGGCATTTTCTTGTCTCTCTGTAATGAATGACATGCTAGGACATAATGAGTACCTTGGTTAAAACCGGGTACAAAACTATATAGCACCAAAAGTTGAAATTCCCATTTTCTAATGAAAATGATTCAATTGCGCTGCTGAATCCTTTATTCATCGAACATTTCTTATTATCAATGGAAATAAAAGAGCGTGATTAAAACAATAAGAATGATGAGATTGTCGATGCTAATTGAAAATGCATTTTGTCCGCTAGATGTTTTGCCAACCCAGCATGAGTTTTCTCTCAAAAACATCAAATAATTGATGGGGTCTGTCATGTAACATTGGCGGCGCAATTTTCAATTTCAGATAATACGATTCGTGCGCATTGTTTTTTTGTTTTCTAAATAATTCATCGACAATACTTTGTTCCACATAAAGTCTTTAATCAATGTTTATTTTTATTCTTTCATTCTATTATCTCATCTTAGTTCGTTTGAAGGTTTAGTTGATTTCAGTTTAAATGAAAGGGTTTTAACGCAGATATAATATGAAACAAATGAAAACTATAATTTTGGGTGGTTAACGCTCCCTCAATTCGTTGTGTGATGGCTACCCTCCCTCTCATTGCAATATTAGCAACCAATTAAACTTATTAAAAAGCGACTGAGGAGGAATGCAACATTCAGTCAACACAAAATTGACTAAGTTCCTTTTTGAAATAGGTAGTCTCTGTGTAATCACTTGACACAAAGAAGAATATTTTACTCACTGCATAACACGATAAAGAACCGATGAATTTAGTGGGAAGGGTTACTCATTATTAATCGAAAGAGTCAGTGTCTACAGGTGTGTCCTGATTTGTTTTTTAATTCTTACCGAATAAAATAACGGGAATTAGGTATTTCTGTCACTATTTAGCTCTCAGTGGAAGATAATCTAAGCAACTACGCTACTTAATTTGTTTCATTACAGATCCTAAAAACAACCAATGAAATTACGGACAATTGCTTATTTTCCGTATTTTACATATTGTATCCGCGTTATAGCCCCATCAGTTTAATTGAAACAAACAAAACCTTTAAATAGAATCTAGAATTGGCTGAATGAGTCACTTCCTACTTCTTCACCATATTTCATTAGACAACTACTTCGCTATATTGAACCTGAGCCCTGAATATTCATTATTTAGAGTATGTGGGTTCAATAGAATACACATTAAATATCCAGACATCAGAAATATCCATTGCTTCTGTCACGTAGTGAATGAATAATTATCAAATGATTCATTTTCTAAGTGCATATTTCGATAAATAGGGTTCACTACGGGTGATTATTTGAAATAGTCATAAAACATGAGTCTTTAAAATCACCAAGGACAAAACCAATTGCATGTACCTAAGTACAAGCGGCTGATGACTGATGCCTTTTTCAAACCTTTCAAATTTTTCAAACCTCTCTAAAAAAAATTCAAACCTTTCTAACTTGATGACATGTCTAAGTGTCTTTTGCTCTCTCTTTTTCAAGTATTTCTGTTTGCCTTGACGTACTAGTTCTTACTCGAGATATTCATCCGTTTGAACTTAGGTAAATGCAATCGTTTTTGTCCTTGGTAATTTTAAAGACTCCTGTTTTATGACTAAGTGCATATTTATAACTTGACAATTCTATGTATTGTGGAATTTACGGGATACAAGTACTGATTTAAAACATAGCTTTAATTGTTTCGAGAAAGTCAATCAAAACTGCACCCTTCAAACTGAAGATAATGACTATATGTAAACGAATATAATTTTGCAGCCTAATCAATATATTATATCTTAATTCTTTAAAACCTTAGTTTATTCAGCACGAGACAAGATTATTAGATTGTCTATATTTCTTTTTTTATCGAAATTACCATGTCTTTTCAAAATGACTGCCGAATTATCACATGCCAAAAACCGAAGAGATTAATAATTAATATCTATATTAAGAACTTGTCATTGTTTAAATCGATGACACTGTATTTTGTGAGTGAAAATCAGTGAAAGTGTTGTTGCTGGTTGTATATCAGTGGTAAATCCTAAAGGTGTTGCTAATGTTATGTAGATTGACTGAGATAATGGATTACAAAAGCGTTTATCGTCGCCTCTATACAAAGTGTATTGACAGCTTTTACACTTTGTATAGAGGTGACGATAAACGCTGTCAATCTATAGAATGACTAGAAAGTGTTGATGCATAATGATTACATAAGTTTGAATAATTTAGATGCAAGTCACTTATAAACATCAAGGGCTGTCTACGTGTGTGACGTAACAGTCGTTTTTTCGTTAAATTAGACTTCAATTGGATATGTTTATCTGAAAGCATTACCTGTATGCAAAGTTAAGGCGATCAGAATGATTCGTCAACATATTACGTCTTTCTTATAAAATGGTATGGGGGATCCAAACGTTCCATACTCAGAAAACTGGCTTTAATTTATGTTTAATATCACAACTTATAAGTGATTTATTGACCAAATTCGTTGACAAAGTCCCTGTAGTTTTCTTGGTAATTGAAATCAAAGAATGACATGGTTGATATTAATTTAAACATTGTCCCCAATATTGGGAACTCTATCATATTATGCCAAATTCCATACGTTGCCGATATACTAACTATAATGGTTTACATCTAACACCGATATACTAACTATAATGGCTTACATCTAACACCGATATACTAACTATAATGGTTTACATCTAACACAGTTTTTTATATGTCTTCAACACGAAAACAAATCCAGATTGTACATACATTTAATTAAAAAAAACATTCTGACAAAATGGTATACTGACACATTTGTTGCCAGATACGTTGTTCTTCAACATACAATTTGTATACAACTGTTTGTCTTTACTGTCTCTCATAATTACCAAACTAGACGTCTTATCTTCAACATGCATCATTTTCATTTTCATCATTTTGTTTGACAAATTATCTATCAAGATCAGATTTAGAGCTCACGTTATATATAGCCAAAAAGGGAATGGAGATTAATTTATAACATAAACATACTTTGAAGTAATGGAAATGGGCCGAGTAGTGTAGTCACCTACAACAAATACTTAAGTAGTAATTATTTACAACTTAAACGTATCATAAAGCGCATCTATCATATTGCTGGTCTTAGAAACAAGAAAAACAGAAGTTGGTTATCTTGTCGAACACAATACTATTATTACAGTCGGAAAACGACTCTTAAACATCAAAAAGTACCTAAACTCTGAACTTTCGACATACTTTGTACCATCAATTGTTTTACTGAGGAAAATTATGTATTTTGTGTGTGTTTTTGCCTTGAATAAGTTTTAATACAAATATCATAATTAATTAATTAACAAATAAACAAAATACGAAATTCATGTGAACTGATTTACAATGAATCTACACTATTTTTTTAAGAAATGAAAAAAGAATACTTTACATTGAGTGGACCAATCTTCAAATATGGCATCCTTTAGCTGATACAAATAGGCTTGTCTGAAAAAATTCAAAATCGACGTTGATTATCCCGTGTCGGTTATGGCGTGTTGGTTATCTCGCCTTGGTTATCCTTTCCTGGTTATCATTTGTTGGTTATCCTTGGCTGGTTATCCTTTGTTGGCTATCTCGTGTTTGATATCCCACGTTGGTTATCCCTTGTTGGTTATCCCGTGTTGGATATATCTTATTGGTAATCGCGTGTTGGATATCCCTTGTTGGGTATCATGTGTTGGATATCCCCTGTTGGTTATCTCTTGTTGGTTATCCTGCGTTGGATATCCCTCGTTGGTTATCTCTTGTTGGTTATCCTGTGTTGGATATCTCTTGTTGGTTATCTCTTGTTGGTTATCTCTTGTTGGTTATCCTGTGTTGGATATCCCTTGTTGGTTATCCCGTGTTGAATATCTCTTGTTGGTTATCCTGTGTTGGATATCCCTTGTTGGTTATCCCGTGTTGAATATCCCTTGTTGGTTATCCTGTTTTGGATATCACTAGTTGGCTATCCTGTGTTTGATACCCCTTGTTGGTTATCCCGTGTTGGATATTGGATATCCCTTTTTAGCGTTGGGTATGAAGGTCGTAGATGTTTACCGAGAACGATATATATGTTTTTTAAATATTTGCATCAGCTTTCAACACACGAGTCTTATCCAAACTGTTCACTGAAGGTAAACTAATTAAAACGTTTGAAATGTGGGTGCAGACATCTCAATTCGTACTTGACAGCCACAGATGTGATCGGGTAACTAAGTAAGTAAAACATATCTAAGTATCGATACCACACACGTATGTGGTTTGATTAAAACTCACGATCGATTTGTCCTATAAGCAACACACCTGCTGGGCACATACAATCGATTAGCCTGTTAAATAAACTATTTAGAAAGCTATACAGACATTCTTTATTGAAATAGGCTAAACGGGCGCAGGCACGTAGCCAGGATTTTGAAATGTGGGGGGAGGCGCGGTGACAACCTTGATGTATATCAAATCAATTTGAGAAAATGTTTGAGTTTTTTAGTAATAAATTGTGCATATTTAGAGAATTTTTAATCTCAAATGGAGGAAGGCATTCCCCCACGTCCTCCCTGGCTATGCGTCTGAGGAGGCGTCATAAAACAATGTTCTTGATTAAATATATATAAAAACGAGTGGTATAGAGCGCAAGGTATGTAATTAAGATAAACTGTATTACTTCGACGATATTTTTTTGGGCTGTTTGTGGTAATAGGTAATCTATATTAAATCACATGTGTTTGAACGAAACATGTTGACCTCTTGGTTTGTTTTTTACTTTGTGTCGCTTATGTATATATACCAATATACATTGAATTGCATGTTTGCGGGACGATTATCTCAAAGTTCGTGGCTGTATTTGACTGACATGTTGACATATGATAACTTACATACCAAGGGGGTACTTCGAATGTTTTAGTGTAAATTGGTACATTCTAGATTTTTAATCAAGATTTTTATAATTTTACTATATATTTAAATGAAAGTCAAATCGCAATATAATTGATTGTACTGATTGCTTCCGGAACGAAGACGCACTTCGGAAAATTCCGAGGTTCCGCTTTATATGCGAATTCACAAAGTGTGTTCATCATGCAAACCTTTTTTACGGAGAGGCCGCTAATTGGATTTTGATTCTTATTACTTGAAAGAATGCAGGAGCGCATCTAGTATTTTCAAACGGTTTGGGGATATTCACGCAAAGCACCATTAACGAGGGCACGAAACACCTGAGTTTTTTTAGAGGGGTTGGGGATGTTTTTTTTAAAAACATTTTACATTGAAAACTTTAGGAGGAATTTAGTCTTTGGATAGAAGAAAGTATGAAATAGATGAATAGGTGTAGTTCAAGAGGAATCAATTGATTATTTTGACAAAAGTAGTATGCTTAGCAAACATTGTTGTCTGAAGATTACCCAAAATAAATGGTATAATTTATAGACTAAAAAGGTTTAAGAAATATTTGTAATAAACTGTGAGCTATATGGTGTTTATTTGTCATACAGATTTCTTGTGTATTGCTATAACTACTATCCATCACGCGATAACCAAAAAGGGATATCCAACACGGGATAAATAACAAGGGATAACCAACGCGTGATATTAAACACGAGATAGCCAGCAAAGGATAACCAGCAAAGGATAACACATCTACAACCCACATGAGCTTTATTTTTCCACCGGATAGGTGAAACATGAGCGATTTAAGAAACACGCTTTTACACTAATATAGTGACGCTATAACCTAGTTATCTGTGTCTCATTATAGGTTTCTCTGTGCACAATATAAATTTAAGTTTCCATCTATTTATATTTAAATATCAAAAGAAAAAGTTAGTCCCACAAATATTTTTTGGAGCTCAAGCTCAAGAATATTCTCAATCGCTATGTTCTGGGTAATGTATTATTATAAGCAACGTAAAAATGAGTCACGAAAAACATACATTCTCATATAACATAGACAAGGGTCCCCATTTTTGATAAACATAGCTATTTTTTATCATCAGTTAAAAAGAAAAGCACAAGGCGGCATTGGCACTTAAGCATATACTATGTTGCCTACCAAAGACATCAATCGGATGCGATAGCACGCACAATTGTTTGTATCCTTTCCCTTAACTCAAATGTTACAGACTGAAAACGCCGAAATAGAAATCGATAGGGAGAGAAAGAAATAGAGAAAGAGAGATAGATGGAGGGAGAAAGTAAAAAGGTGTATAGTTAGAAGGAGAGGGGGTATTTTTATGATATATTTTTGGTTTATTGAATTCTGATTTTATCTAAGTTGTTATGTAACTTTTATGACTGATAAATCTTAATTTGTGAATTAATCAGGCGCGTAACCAGGGGGACATGGGGAAAGTCCCCCTCTATTTGAGATTCAAAATGCTCTGAATTTGCACAATTTTTAACTTATCTCAAAAATGTCGGCCACTTTGCGGCCATTTCTTTGATAATATGCTCATAATTGCTCTAAATTTGCATCATTTTAAACCATTCTAAAACAATTCGCGACATTGCTTTAATTATATCCAAGGTTGTCCCTCCATTTAAAAATCATGGCTACGCGCCTGGAATGTATGTTGAAAAAATGTCTTGTTTAAATTTGTAATTTTAGCATCTTGTCGATTCATATAGTGAAATATAAATAGATGTAAAAGAAAAATAAGCACATTATCCGTTCCTATTTAAATTACAAAGAACTATTTTGCAAAGTCTTATTTTCAAAGGCAAAGTTTAGAGAGGCATATATCATGTAATTTAATTCAAATTTCAACAAAATTGGTATCATAATATAATTACTAGAATTTATCCAGATTTAATTTGATATGCGATACGAGCTTTTTAATGTTTAGAACAAAAGGCATACAGGAAACCCAAATTAACCTAAGTTTGCAGTTGACGTTATATGTGTAATATGATCAATGAAAAATGTCACTTAAAAGATGCCCTCCTCTTCATAAGTTAATATTAAACAATACTAATTTGACCGGCAAATTTTATGATTACACGCTAACATTTTTTCAAATTATTGTATTTCTCTTTTCACATATGCATTACAGTCAGTATAGATACTAGATCAGAAATAACAATTTCTTGGCAATCAGATGAGTATACCGATGTAAAGATGACATAAAGAAATGGCTGCCATATTAGCTATTTACGTCATCTGTTTCGATATTGCATTTAACTTTTGGAATATAATGGTATCAAGATTATTTAAAGAAATGGCGGCCATATTTGATTTATGCCGTCACTATGTGATTTTTATTACCCCAATTGTTCAACTATTATTCTAGCATGTATACAAACAGCTTATAAAAAATTCTAATGTCGATGGAATCAAAATTGTCGGTTTTATCCTATTGCAAACGTGGGTACACACAAACACACATTTAGTTTTATTGTGTAGATCTGCGTTTTCGTTACACTTCATAGAATTACTTTTGCTATTTTTGTAAACATATAATATATTATGATTAAGTTATCATCAATCTCTAATACATTGTGTTTTATGAAACAGTCAGACCTCGGCTATCCTACACTTTAATATCCAACATACACGGAAATCCGACAGAAATGTATGGGGTCGCTTTCTTTACTATTATGATGTATAATGTCTTACCTGGCTGTGGCCCAACATGTATGTATCTTCAGTTGCCATGGTAGCAGCAATATCTAATGTGTCTATGTAGTTCTGAAGGTTGTGATATGAAGTCGGTGCTTTTGTACTTAGAATACGCAAGCAAGGGAACAGTTTCTCTTGTTCAAAGTTGTCATACTTGTTCGTTAATAACTGATAGAGTCGCATATATCCATGTCAGAATGGTATCACATTAACGTATAAGCATATTCCTACAATGACCATGTCTTTACTGCCAACTGTGTGTTAATATGTAGAAATATGACGATAAAATTAATATTTTCAGTACGTTAGATCCATGCGAGTTTTTTGTGTTCAGTAAATCAAACAGACTTCATGAAAATAACGTTTTATTCACATGGCAATGTTCTAAGTGAGGACATATTCTTGGTCAAACAGTCGCGAGTGTATTATTTGATCAAGAGTGTAGCTTTGACGTCATACTCTGAATTAACTTGACGTTGGTGTCACCGACATAAAGCATCGCCATTTCTGGGGATAAAAAATTGATATTTAGAGAAAATGCATATCGTGGAATCGAATTTCTGTCATCCTTCTTAAGAATAACATTTTTATCTCCGTGGAAGAAATTTGGCAACCGCTACAATACAATAATATAAACAGTGCCAAAAACTAAACTTTGAGTCTTAAAAAGTATAATCATATTTCTTAAATGTCAACGAAAGATGCAAAATTTTTATCGATTTAGTAAAAATTGTAGGTTTTATCCCACTACATACAACAGGCACTGGTTGGCTATATAGTGTACCACTTCTGTGCCAATCTTTGCTGTGTTTTTACGTGTATTGTTATGCTAAGACATTTCTGAGGACATGCAAACCATAATTTGATCACTGAACGCGCCTAGGTTGAGTGAAATGTCTTTCACGTCTTCCTAAAACTTAATACACGGCTTTAGCGAGCAAAGCTGAGGCCTGAGTCATAACGCAATCGGGAGTCATGAGGTCCTTTCAGCTGAGTCGCCCATTCTAGGGACGTGAGCAAGTGTGCATTAGAGATAATCTTGATAAGCCATTTGGGCTCCCCTTGGGAGCTCGGGCTTTGAGAGCCTACGAAAAGGGGACAGAAATGAGACCACAGTGAAAATGTCATTTTCGGACAATCTCGCGTCAATTCCGTATTATGTTGTCTCACAGAGCAAATTTATTGAAACAGACTAATAACTGTCGGGGTTTCAAGCCAAGATAGCACTGAGAATTACGATCAGACAAATATGAAATAAATTTAAACCATAATGGAAATGACATCATATAATTTAACATACTAACTTTAACCAATGACTGGTAATCATTATGGTTTGGAAAACTGTCTTTGAAAGAATGTTATTATTAAACAATCTCACCGATCTTATAGATATTTTATTTGATACATTTATCACTTTACGACGCATAAAACATCAAAGTTAGCTTTCAGTCATACCTTACGGGCTTGTTCGCCCTTTTTCGATGACTTAAAACTCATTATGTTGGCTGTATACGCCGTTTAGCGATTAACATAACATATCGATATGAATGGTAAAATCTTCAAATAACAATCATGACAAGCATCGCTTACCTGGTTAAAGTATACCCCATTGCTATATTTATCGAGAAGAATTACCATTAATTGATAACTGTTGTTATAAAATGCTTATTTAATATAAACGGCTCTTTCGGAGCAATAACACAATAATTAACACACTTAGTCATACAGCGAAATCTACGAACTATGTAATAACACAGCGAAATACAAGAATTATGAAAATAATTACTTTGGGGAAGATAGAAGGGTGTTTAATAAAAGCAATGAGAGAATAAATAGATTGCTCATATACAAATACTACAATACTGCAATGTCATCAATTCCCTTATTCCTCAGCATATAACAGAATGGAAACAATGTTGAAGGGAGTGCCGTCAAGTGAACTGATCAACTAAAGCGACAGCTGAATGGAACATCTGTCAAAGATTGCAGCTAATCGATCTGAGTGTGACATCTGTCATCATGAGATCGTCCTTAGATTTAGACACCGCATAATCGTTCCTCTCAAATAAGAATGTCAACTGTCAAGATTTTCAAAAGATAAAAATGAAGTATTCTGTACAGTTTGACGAGGCGCATCGATTGGCACTAGTCTCTTTCCTGTACTAAAAAGGTATGAGATTAAGATATGAGAACCCCGTTGTAATCAGGAGTGAGGAAACAACCCGCCTTTCCGCCAAATGCGGGTAAAATTCGTCTCTGTCGGGTAAAATTTAAAACCTGTCGGCCAGATTGCCGGTTGGAATTTTTGGGTTCTTTTTAAACCCAAAATGTAGCCGAAAATCATCGAACTAGACCTTTTTACAATTAAATTGTAAAATCGAATAAAAAAAACAACAAGGAAAGACACTCGTTAATACAATATAACTTATATTTTAACTGATACGTCTAAAACCAGCCTCTGTTTACGAATAATGATAGTGGTTTTCACTTCGTAAGAATTAAAGAAAAGTGAAGTATATTCCTTTCTAACTGAACGTCACTGACCAAAAATCCTGAACTGAACATGCCTGGTCTAAGACACTCTGCCCAAAAAAAAATTGAACGAAAAAATGATGTCAATGCTGATATTCTTAAGTAAGGAACCGCCGAAGAAGAAAGATGGAGAAGAGAAGGCAGGCTCGTAGGCAAGGAAGGGCACGAGAGGGCAGCCGCCCTCCTCAATATTGAGTCTCCCCCCAATATCACAGGTTGTTTGGATTATTCCCCACCGTGGCCCCATACCATATAAGGATATAAGGATCCCATTGTTCGCGCAGAATCAGAGGCATGAAATCGACTGATAGGGTATATAATTTCGCTTCTTTATAGGTGTAATTAAAACTTAGATTTTTTTTTTTTAGGTTTTATAGTTCGTTGATGTAAGTTTCGCTGGTCTTCTTCATTTGATTGAAGCGGCTGTCCTCTCGTGCCCTTTCCTGGGTGCGGGCCTGCCTTCTCTTTTTAATCTTTCTTCTTCAGACACTTTCTGGCGGTTCCTTACTTAAGAATCTCAGCATTGACATCATTTTTTCTTTCAAGTCTGTGAACTTCAAGCTTGGATTTTCCGCAAAAACTGCCCTTTGAGTAAACTGCGAGAATCGATTGAAGCAAACTCACCAGACGCTTCAGTAGACAGCACGCATGTCATAATCAAACAGTATTGAGCGAAACAATTGCCATATACCTTTCGCTACATTCCCTTTTTCAAGGGAAACAATCACATATAGAATATAGAATTAGTAGTCTCCCTTTATGTATTGTAGTCGATCGAGAAAAATAAGGATCTACAGCACGTGGTGTTCCCAAGCAGTCATCCATCTAAGTACAAACCACGCCCGACGTAGCTTAACTTCGGTGATCGGACGAGAACCGGTATTTTGAACGTGGTATGAACGTAGACATAGGTCGGCACCAGCAAACGTCTATAAACTCAGAGCTTTTGAAAACGTTTAAACTGGATTTGTTTTTACTAAAAAAAAGGGAACAATAACAAGCGTAAAATGGCACGGCGTTTAACCGATTCATCGTGTCGTGTATTCTAAATTCAGGTTCTAAAACTACATGCCCGATATCTCATTGATATTTAGCCAAGCGATGGTAATTTCCTTACATCTACCCCTTAACATGTTCTATGTTTTTTTAAATCCCGACACTTCGTTTTTATGAGTTCTAAAGTCATTAATCTTCCATATTTCATACATTTATGACACTGGCGCATGAAAGAACATCTTCCCATTCATTTGGGACCAATTGTATGAAAATCCATTGTTATTCGGCTAAGTTATGGTCTTTACCATACATAAACCCCTCAAAATTGTCTATGATTTTAGAAATCCCGATAATTCGTTTGTATGAGTCCTGAAGTCAGTAATCTTCCATCTTTGGTCTTAGTCAGCTATTTAAATAGCAAACATTTTATACCCGGTTTATTCTTTTAAAATGAAAGAGATCCGAGCAAAATTACTCAAGTTATCGCGTAAACAGACAAGCACACAGACAGACAGACAGACAGACAGAAAAGAAGAAAATATATCACTACACAATATAATTCTTCGTAGA
>JAUUEB010515133.1:0-17800 GCA_032362205.1 Clione limacina | reverse complement strand
ACCCGATCATTCCGCACGCACTCCTCCCAGGTTTTCTTAGGCCTACCTAAATAATAAAACACAGATATGAAATGAGAGTCAAATGTATAAAATTACAAATACAAAAAAAATGTCATTCTTGAAATCTATAATTCTAGATGATGATGATGAACTTGCTATCACAAAATCAATCAACTAGCCAAAGTTGACTTATTTCAAGCAAACAAGTCTATGCAGAAGAGCGAAAGCTCAAATGCAACTGGTTAGATAACAACAAGTAAACAAGTTAAAAAAAGAAAGAGTCAATAAATATAAGTGTGGAGGGAAAGAAAGGAGGATGGAGCCTAAACATCCTTAAATACTCACAGCATCAAAAGTAAAAGGTTCCTTGTCCTCAATACCACGACCTCTCTTAATGACACACATGACAAGATCTTCAAACACAGTGTTCATGTAAACATCTTCTACTGCAATCTTAACGTCACATGTTTCTTTGATTTCCTCCACCAATCTGAGGACAATGTATTATACAATCAGTCTTAAGATAGTTATGACCACAAAAATTAGTAAAGCATACAAAAATAACGAGAAGGAAACAATTTTTACAAAACAAAACTAAATCATAAACATCAAGAAGATCAACGGCTTCCTTTGAACAAAAGCTGACTGTTTGAAGAGCTTGACTTGTACACATTTGTGTGATCCCAAGCACTGTGCGTATTGAACAAGATTACTGCAGACAACTTTATTACTACTAAAAAAATGCTATTCCATTCAAAGAACAAGAGATGTCACAAGTGAAGTAGTGCAATGATGATCTCTGCCACTATGCTATGTTGCCTACTGTCGGCAAGAAAGCAAAAGAGACAAGCCTATTTCTCCAACACTCTGGGATAAGTGACAATCGTTTCTTAGAAAAACAAATTTGATTGATTCCCCCCAAAAGACCCTTGCAAAAAAGGAGTATTTACAGTATGTTCTACTCACCTTACAACATCCATTGAACCAGCTCCTGACTTGAACAAGTCTGTTGTCTCCTCAATTTCAATGTTTAGAATTCCTTGCCATACTCCCTGATAATTAAAATAAATCAAAAAAATTATTCAAAACTAACCTCTTCTTCTTAAAAAAGCATTTACTAATTGATTATAATATAAAGTCAAATGTCAATAACTGAAAATTGACATTGACCCTGATTTTATTCAAATACTAAACATCAAAATGTGTTGATGCTTCTGTTTTTTTTAAACACACTCAAAGGCAATGCTATGCTATGAATTATCTATGAGAAAGTGTAAGGCAAACAATACATATTTCCTGTTACCCCTTTTCTTTGTAAATAACCGAATTGACTGAAGAATAGCCTTGTGACAACAAGTGTCAATGGGTTGGGAAATCTGCGCAGCATACGGTGAGCAGATAATGGACAAATATATCAAAATCAATATCATAACAAAAATAACAAACCTTTAGGGTGAGTCCCATTTGTACTTCCTCTGGTGTCAGTTCCAATTTCTGTGTTGATGCATCTTCTTTCCCAAACTTAGAGGCTGGCACCATCTTACCTGACTCATGTTTGACGTTTGTCACATTAAGCTGAGAAATAAAACAAATTAGTTGAACATTTCATCAAGTATCTGTAACAACACCTTAGAACTGAACATATTATTAGTTTTAAATTTGCTTGAAAATTAATAAATTAATTGATAAACAGTTTCTACAGGAGTTCTGTAACAAAGCAAATTAAGTAAAAAGACAATTCCCAAATTATTTGTTTTGAAAATCAAAAGATCCTCATACAGTCGGTTGGAAAACAAATTGAGGAAGATGGGGCAGGTCTGCGTCTAATAACCTGGACTCAGTGGCATAAAGCAATATAAATATTATCAATGCTCTCAATAATTTAATTTTTCATTTGACTGTGATCCTTTCAGCAATGAACAATGAAATATTTTACTGGGCAAGTCGTGGAAGCGCTTATGGGGTACCTCAGAAGAAAGAAGAAAAGGAATTTCCATTTATGTTCCTACATACCATTTTTCCATCATTTCCAAAGAGAACCATCCCATTCTTGTGTACAATGGCTGGTTTAGTTGCCCCTTCAATAGTTATCTCTGTACCTCGTGGTGCCATACGAGTCCACATCTTTGAGCCAAACAACGTGATTTGCTGAAATGAAACCAAGTATAAATTAATCACTTCTCAAAAGACATTTTTAAAGCTATCAGACTTTGTACATATTTAAGCCAAGCTGATAACTGAGTTAGTTAAGAAATTTCCAAGCATTTTGTTGTTTTAAGACAAATAATTTTCCACTCTCTCTCTTTAGAAGATATTTTTCAATCATTTCTTAAACTTAGATATTACCCAAGATATATATATCCTTTGCAGTTTAGACATTTAAGGGATAAATTACCCACAGGTAATGAGACCTTGTATACTTTACATTTGCTGTTCAGTGGTATGCTAATGTTTTATTTCAAAGACTTTTTATATTTTCTAAACATTCTTACCTACGTTTAGTTAAATATTTTTCAGTAAGTAATAAAACTTACAATTCTTGTGTATTACAGTTGGCGGTTTAATAAAAAAAAAGATCACTTACTTTTATTAATCAGTGAGTTCTATTCAAAGAATGAAATCTTTCAAACCATTTGAACTAAGTCCGCTGACCTGCTCTAAACGACACTTTAGCTAAAAATAATGGACACAACAGTGACCAAGATCCCACTGACGTATACAGCTGTATTCTGTTTTCAAAAGAAACATAAGGGGGATATCTTATTTATGTTACTTACTTAAATATCACCTTTCTTAAATGTGTTCTCAATTCCTTTGAGTTTTGTCATTATAAATTTTAAACAACTATGTTTAAATCTAGAAAAAACAATTTGAGCATTAAACATTTATATTTCTTTCACATTAACAAACTGTAGCAATTTCAATTAGCAATGGTTCACGATTTCAATTATCAATTAAGTGTATTTTTCTCATACTAAAAAAATGCATTTAAATAAGAAAAAATGAGCGAGTGTCATTTTATCACATATGCCTTTTGATGTTTTAACATACAGAACGGAGGTGGATCTGTCTACACTGGAGAAGGAAAAAACACATGAACTGGAACAACATCTCGAAGATGGGGCTGGTACCCTAAAGATCTTGCTGACCATAAGTGGTACACATGGCAGTGAGATGAGTTCTGATCTAGCTAACTACACACCTAGTGCCGTGCTCAAAGATAGAGTTGTACAGAGATATGTAAGTGACTTTTTATTGAGGGAAATTTTCAATTTAATCATTTTTTATTTTTTATGAGTTTTAAGTTTAAGTTTCAAAGGCTCATCTTAACTTTTGTGCTTTAAACTAGACCATGATCTCAGTCAGGACTACAGAGAAATACTTTTCTGTTTATGAGTTTTGTTAATATTGATTAAGAAAGCAAAAGCCATTGTGTGGACTTTCTTCTACAGATGACTTAGTATGGCTCATTTCTCTTGATGGAGGAATATTCTAGAACTTTGAAGCAATTGGCATACCACTGACAGACAAAAAACATTTTAATATCACATGTCCTTCTTTAAAAGTCAATATCACTGAATTATAGAAAACATTAGTGAAAAACTGTGTGTGCTGTATGATCTCCATCAAAGCTTATTCTTTGATTAAAAGTATTATCTTTTCAATGGCTCTGTTTAAGACAACCCACATGAACTTTTTCAAACTGACTAATCTGCTACACACTTGTGAGCTGACCTAAGGTTGTTGATTAAAGGCAAAATTTTGTGTCTATAAACTTTAGCCTAAAGATCATAAAAATTCAAGTCCGGTTGAGTCATGGGGGTGCAGAAAAACCCTTCATGCCCCCGACTAAAGTGTGTGCATTGGTTTTTGAAAATGTAATACTGGTTACAGAGCTCCAGAATGTTCTGAAAATCAATCGGTATTGAAACAATTGATAAGACCTTTGTTTTAATACTCTGTTTGTTTCGCTTTCAATTCAATTCAACTTAATATTATTATATAATTCAATGCTGTTTTATTACGTTCTGAGGTTACCAAGATTTGATTTATCAATTGAATAGTTTTAATAGGTACGTTAATCGATTGGTTGTCTTCTGCTTGTTCTTTTTACTGTTGTTGTAATTGTTGTTATTGGATATGGGAAGAGTTGAATTATATTGAATATCTTTTAATGATATGAATTTTCAATTTCAGAATATTTTGAATTCAGCGTCTAATCTTTCTGATGTTGGGCACCTGGAGGTCAAAGGTAAATTTTCTTTTTTTTCTTTGAGAGTATAACAAAAATATGTATGCTTATGAGAAGGAAAAACACCTCTATATTTTAAGAAATTAATCACAAGTTAAGATTTACTTTTTCTAGAGTTTGTTATTCAACACTTGTTTATTTAGTTTTTTAAGATATTGTTAAACTTGCTTAAACCAATTTTTAAAATTCTGAAATAAAGGGATGCAAATGTATCTACTTTTTAGTAGTTTACAATATATTGGTTACGTCCCTTTATTTCAATAAGCTATGTTTATTGTAGACAACAGTTAGAAATGATGTGAGTGATGGATGGTGTTCACTGAGCTATTTTACCTAATTGTCCTTCTCATATGACCTTGGTCAATCAATGGTCACTTTGTTTAAAAAGTGAAGTAACCCTACAATTTCCCTACATCCTGCCCAACAATTTCCCACTAATTAATCCTTCTTTTACCTATATAAATTACTTTTCTTTAATTTGCGACTTTGCTGTCCACATAATCTACTTATACCTCCTTAAATAAATTCAATGTACACACTAATAATCATGTTTGACACAAAAATTGTTTAACACATTGACCACCTCCTTCCCCAGTATTTCGAGCACATGGTCTACAGTCAGCTGACTTTGGTGGTCTCAGTGATCCTTTCTGTGTACTAGAGTTGGTCAATGATAGGGTCCAGACACAGACAGAGTACAAGACACTCAACCCAGAGTGGGCCAAAGTTTTCACATTGTGAGTTCTTCATACCAAATGTACATTTATTCAATTGATATCTAAGGCTTATATCATTTACAGTCTTTATTCATCTAAAATAGTTTTCATTGTGTAAAAAACTGTTAAAATTTTGTATGTCAATTTATGATGCAATTTCACCATATAAATGATGTTGTGCTATGAATCTACCATTCTATTGTATCTATAACTTGAAATAACTCTAGTGTATAGGTGAAAAACAGCATAGCTCAAAATTCTGAATGAGATAATGGAAAAATTATTTGTTCATCCCTTTTTAGGTTGATGATTGCCAAGATGACCTTGATTGGATTCTTTGTTGCTCTTTATTGCCAAGTGATAGAAAAACATTTAGGTGATTTGGATATACATGCTGGATGGCACTATGTGTTACATGTATACTTTTATGTTTGTAATTCTTCATTTTATAATGACTATCATCCTCTTTTTTTCATTTCTGCTCTCTTGATGTAAATGAACTGACTCCAGCCAAGTAAAGGACATTCATTCAGTTCTTGAGGTGACTGTGTATGATGAAGACAGGAACAAGAAAGTGGAGTTTCTTGGCAAAATTGTTATACCATTATTAAAGGTAGGTTCTACTGTTGTCCGTCATTCTTATACCATTTAAAATTACATCTGAACAGGTTATGAAAAATTTTTTATGAAGGTTATTTAATTGATGAATTAATTTAACACATGCTTGAGAAGAAGATAATCAAAAATGGTCTAAATTCCTTGATTTTTTAACTCTTTCGCCATTCAGTTTTAGGTAAGTTGAATGATGACTTTGCACATCAAAATTCAAGAAGAGATACAATTTTAATCTAATTACAAATACTTTGAACTCTGATCTAAAAAGTAGATATTTTTTTCTTTAAACAAGCTCAAGACTGATACAACCCTTTTGGTTCAAATTGGATTAAATAGAACTAGATCCGGTTTTTATGCTTCATTGATCTTGAATGCGTTTGTTGTACAAATATTGCTTAAATTTATAAGAAGTACCAATTACACCATAAGACTTATCTCTAATAATATTGGCATATAGAACATGATTATGATAAACATTTCACAATTCAGACAACTTACCAGCCATACTACAACATCGCTGATATCTCTTCCAATATTATATTATACTTTGCCATCTTATTAACATGTGACTGTTGATGAAATTGCTTGACCTTTAAGATGGAGACGTTTTGAGAAAATCGGAGCGTATGAAAAAAAGAGTGAGTTAGAATGGCTTTTCTCTAAAGTTAGTTCAGTTAGTAAATAACATCAGGAAAATAAAAGAAAATACAAATAAGTATCTCAACTGAGCAGCACCAAGTAACATGTATACAAAGAGACACTTTTATATGGTGTCTGTGTACAACGTTTAGTGCCAGACTTGGGTGTAAGCCAGATAAAACTGAAAACTGCAATTCAGGAAAGTAGACTTCATGCAGACTGGAATCATATTTAGGAGTGTTGGACATCTGTCTCTGTACACATACTGTTCTTTTCCATCTTTTCTCACTTTTCTTTTTCTCTCCCTTTTAAAAAAAGCTAACCTTAACATGTCTGTTTGTTATATCATTGCTTACATTTGTGTTACATTCTTTGTTATTCAGATAAGGAATGGAGAGAGAAGATGGTATGGGCTCAAGGACAGAAAATGTATACACAAATCAAAAGGTTCTATCTTGTTAGAGATGGACTTTGTATTCAATCAGGTAATTTGATTGGTCAATGAAAAAAACGTTACCCATCATCATCACAGATTTTCTGTTTGTTTGGTTTAAGAAATTCACTTTCAATCTGTCCATGCTTATATTTTCCTTATGTGTATATATTTGAAAACAATGCTGTTGAGTTGGCAAAGCGTTTTGCTTAATAGTGTAGTACACATCATGATAAAAAATTTGGTAGTGATGTTAATGGTTGTGAAATGCAAGTTAAAGACTTACAAATAGTGTATACAGCAATGGTCCAAGGTTATCAGTGTCAAGGTCACATTAGTTGTTACTTGAGTGTCTACTAAAGAGCTTTCTATTAGAAACGTGTTTGTGTCTTTTTGTGTTGATGATTAAAAAAATATATTCTTTGCCTACTTTTAAGGCAAAATTTTAACCTTACTTCTTAAATGCTATCACAGTTCTCTTCAAAGTAGAATGTCATGTCTTTGAATCCAAATTTCAACCTACGCCAATATATCAACATATTTTTTCTTAGAGAAGACTCAGATTTATAAGTACATTTAACCAAATTTTGATTTAAAACTAGAGATAAAAAGAAAACTTTCATTATCATATCCGCTCATATTGATCTTTTGTGTTTTAGGTAAAGGCAGCTATTCGCACAGTGAACCCAGCAGAAGAGAAATTGATGAAAGATGTGCAAAAATTCAAAATATCAGTAAGTATTGTTTTAATTGTCTCTTCAATATCTCTATCTATTTAACAATAATGACTCTTGTTGTGGTGTCTGTATCTAGTGTGGTTAGGATGTGAGACTAGGGATTGAATGACTAGGGTTCAAACCCTCATGGAGGCCTGGCTTTTTGGCAAAGGCAATTTACGCCCAATTCCTCACTTACATGGTGACATAACTTGGTTTGAGGAGGCAACTTGTCGGAAAGAGAGAATTGGATTCTGCTATCCACAAATCCAGCTCTAGCTAGACACAGTGTGTAAAATTAATGCTCATATAACCCAAAATGTGCCTTTAACCTTTTTTGCTATGTTACAAGTGTAAGAAATTTGAATTATTGAAAGTGAGATACAACACAGCACACAATTTACTATGCCCAACACACTGCACAACACAGAGAACATTTAAGCTAGGACTCATATGATAACTGCAGTTAAAAGGATAATGAAATTGTATTTTTAAGGAGAGCGTCTTTTGATTTCCTCTTCATTCTAATTGTTTACCAACAAAAAACAATATCTGTTGGAATTAAGCATCAGGTTTTAATCTTCCTATTCATAATCATTTCTCTATACAGGTTACCCACTACCATGATGAGCTTGGATCAATAGAGAACTCCAATTAAACAAGTGCAATGAAAACTCTTATTTTGTCTTTTTACATCTTTGTAGGGCTGATCAAATGAGTGTCAAAATCACCCAATTATAATGAGATTACATCCCTTGAAATTAATTCCACTAAGTCTCTATTGATGTGCAATTAAACAAAATTCATAATCAATAACACCACTCAGTGTGCTTATAACATCAAAAAACAATTACAGCGTAACTGAGTAATTGTGTTTTGCTTGAAAATGGCGGGAGTGAAGTACAGTGGGAGGGTGATTAAGTAAATGCAATTGAGTCAAGGACTGAGTCTTGTGCTTAGTGATTGGCAGGTTCAATTTGTGTGGACCAGTAACATTATTAATGTACACATGATACAATCTTCTTCTGATGTATTAATCCTCACAAAATTTCTCAAATCAATTGTTTATTATCTGTTATGGTAGAAGAAATAATAGAACAAGTTGTAGATACTGTAACTCTAACAGTCAACATAAGACCAACTCTGGAAGTTGAACATAAAACATGTTGGGTTTTTTTACAACACTGTGATGATTCATTTTTCTTTTTTGTCCAGGTCATGAAAAATAACATCAACAGGGTCTCACAGTTGATAGGAGTGGTTATGGACACAGGACGCTTTATACAAAGCTGCTTTGATTGGCAATCTCCGCCAAGAACCATAACTGCCTTTATTGTGAGTTTTCTTATTCATTAGGATCATTGAATAAAATATAAAAAGAGTTTTTAGATGATAAAAGTATATATTAGGATTATTGTAGAATTTCATTTGAAGCATACTGGCGTTAAAAAATCCTATAAATAGGAATTTTATGGGAGATTCATAATAGGATTAGTGGAAGGTTTTGTTTCTTGCATTAATTCAGTTACCCTCTAACACTTTAATGTTTGGCAAGAAAAGTTATGGTTCCCAACAGTGTTGACCCAGAACCTCTCATTAAAACTTTTAGGCACTTCCTCTGAGAACCAATTTTTAAACTGTGATGTTATAGCTGAATGCATTTACTGTTTTTTACTTAAAATGTCCACAACCCACAATAACATTTTATCTCCTATCTAGGTGTATCTGGTCATTGTCTGGAACTTTGAACTTTACATGCTCCCCATCTCACTTCTGCTCATCCTGCTCAAGAACCTGGTGGTGGCACAGATAGTTGGAGGAATTAAGAAAGAACAACAGCAACAGTTGGAAGACAGTCAGGTAAAGACAGGACAAACATACCAATTTTTTCAAGGAAAATGTTATAGATATATACATATATCCACAAACTCTGGTTTTACTCCAGCTTATAATTTGATTGACCATAGTCTTACAAAGTCAATTTCTCTCTTCATTTTGACCTTATAGGGCTCTAGCTAAAATATCCATGCACACATAACGAATGAGTGAACACATAGACAGCCTCAGCACACTGACTATTCTCACTGTTGACATGTCACATTCAGTCTCTTGTAATAGTTATAATAACATTGCATATATTAATCACTTATTCCCTTACAACACAGGCTCTAAGCACTTTACAATTTCTATTTCTCCAATGGAGACGATCTGTACATTCTCAGCATCCTGAGAAATATACAAGGGACACTACTTGATTAGCAATCTTACAGTAACATTCACTGCATATTGTCGGGTACTGAAGTAGCTCCTGCGGAAATGGTTTTCCTAAGGAAAAAACATGAGGCTCTGGAGGGATTTAAACCCTGGACCTATTGTTTGTACATGTACTATAACACAAATAAAATATGTACTTCTAGACAGAACAAACCTACACACACACACACAGTCAAAAAACACACACGTAAACAAACATGTGTATAAGAATAAAGAATCTCATTTCTACATGCTTGCAATATGATAAAATTGTGATACTGTATCATTAACATACTTTTGTTTTGTAATATCAGCAGGATTATTTCGATGATGAGGATGAAGAAGATGATGAAGATAAAGAAAAGGTGAGAAATATTTTCAAAAAAAATATCTTCAGCTTATCTGTGCCTGTGGTAGAAAATGCACTCTTTTAGAACCAAGCGCATTAAACATACAGTAAAACCACTTTTTACTTTGGAAATCTTACTCTTCATGGTACAGTCAAACTTGCTCTACAGACCACCTGTCTATAACAAAAACCTGACCTAAAGACTGTTGGTCTTCATTGACCATATTAGTTTTGTACTCTATAATTAACTCCTCTATAAAGACCATTTGCCTTTAAAGCCCATATTTCTTATGATAATCATCTGTGTTTACAGACAAGTTTGACTGTATGTTATAACCATGAGTACATTATAGTGGGTTTTACTGTATTTGCCTTCTTGTCAGTGTGAAATGCTGCCTCGTTCCTGCACACATGTTGTCAGTGTCGTTGTTTGGTGGTAGTGCAAGTCTCATGCATGAAATCTGTGAAGGAGGTTTTACTTTCTTGTTTAAAGTGGTAGCCTTAATGAACACCAGAAAACTTAATATGCTCAGGATTTGTAAACTTCCATTAATAGTATTCCAATCATCGTTCATTAAAAAAGAGTAATTTATCTTCTTTGTAGAAAACTGAATTTATTAATAATTACTCAAGATGATAATGTGTACATTGTAGATAACTGTGACGAACTTATCATTTGACAGTTCTGTGAAGATTATTAGTGTGTTGCATTTGTTCATGACAGCAAAAACTCAGGGTACCTTTGCTTTGTTAAAATGTCTTGCTTCTCTGTGTAAGCTTAGTGTGCAGATTTTGCATTGAAATAGAAGATGTAAGATCTCAAAGATGTACTGTTATATCTGAACATGATAATGGTCATGGCTTACTTATTGTCTATTTCTGTAGATGCACTTTACCATAAAGAATTTTTTGCAGCTCTTTTGGAGCACAATTTCTGATGACATTGTCTGTATTTGAGTGATTGTTAGTAGTTTTGTTAATTTTTCTTATGAAGAATGTGGCAGAAAAAATGATGAATGTATTTATTTCAAATACAAACTTTTTGAACATAACTTTATATACTAATATGTGATGAATTTAGGTTGTACAGTAAAGCTATACTGACATCATCACAACAGATAAATAATTTCAATATGTTCTTTATACAGTGGAACTTTGGAAAATCAAGCACAGCTTTCAAAATGAATTTGAACTCCATCCATAATTTTCAATACATGTGAATTCAAGGGGGATTAGTCATATTTGTGCTCTGGTAACATTAACCATGGATAGGTTCCCTTGTAATTGTTTTCTCTAGTGGTGGCATGAAAGGCCCGCAATACTGTTACATTAGTATTTTTGGGGGTTAATTTCATGCTTGGTTTTTTAAGAATTGCAACTGCACTGCACAACGGATACTTTCTATCTGTGTGGATGGACCTCTCCCTATCCCCTACCTCACCCGCCAACACACAACACAACAATGTCTCACTCCCCTGCTTTTATTTCCTAGACACATTTTTATCAAGTCTTAGGAATTTTTTGTTTCACAAAGCAAAGTGCTGACAACTCTGGTCCACCCTACACAATAGTTTGTTTTATTTATTATTTATACTTGAACAGAAATAGGGAAAAATGTGCGCCTTAGAAATTTATAAGACCCATCTGTTACTGGTGTGTCCCTGTTTTGAGAGTTTCACTGTATACATTATAAACAGGGATATGCCATGGATTTTCTAGATAAGGGTCTTAAAGCGAAGAAAGAGATTTAAACAAATCATTTCAGTTCAATTTTTTTGGTTATTGGTTAAGGAAAGTACACCACATGTCTCTCACTGACAATTCTTTGTACTGATCAAGAGTGAAATGATTGCTTGCTTGGGGTATACATTCCAGCAATCTTTATACTGTTGATTTTTAAGTCAAATTGATGTAAAAGGTTCAAAATATTCTTCTTAGAAAAATTAGAAAAAGTGACATAATAAAATACAGTATAATATGACGAAATGAATGTGATGTGTTTTCTTAGTGTAATTTTATTTCAATCAAATTAGAATGTTTATATTTTCAAAATATGATAAATGATGCTACCGCTTTGCTCTCATTGTCTTATTTAGTGAACGATTGGTTTAAATATTGTTTGCTTTGAAATGTTGGCATCAGAACTAGAAAATTGTTTGCTTAAAAGTAAAATGCGTTGTTCTTGTTTTATTCTTGTCAATTATTGTAAAATGTTGTTCTATGAAAAATGTTGTATCATTATCTCTAACAACAATTGTCTTCGAAACTCAATGTATTTTTTGTTAAATCTGTTGGACCACATTCAAAACATCAACTCATTATTTCGGACTTAATTCTAATTTTGAGACATTGAATAAACTTAATCACATGTGTCCTTTCACGTGTGTAAAGCCTAAATGATATCCTTCTTCTAAATTTATTAATCAAAAGCTCAACACTGCTTTCACTGAACAAGATTTTATAACTGCTACAATAAGATTACGAATTTGAATTTCAGGAAGTGTTAATTTTCATTGAGCAAAATAAGTGGTTTCCTTGAGACTTAGCTTTGATGTATTATGTTACATACTTATGAATTAGACAGAAGTCTTAGTTCAGCCATAGTGGTTTTTCCAATATTCATGGTAAATTGTGTATAATCTTCAAACAACTAAACCACCAACATACCTTTAGATCCTTTCTTGTACGCCGGGCCATAATTGTCATTGAAAAGGAGCCTGTTGCTCGAAAATATTTTGACACCGGATTGGGGGCCCGCGTAAGAGAAAGGATCTAAAGGTATGCTGTTGGTTTAGTTGTATGAAGATTTTGCACAATCTTCTATGAATGTAATGTACCCTAGCGACCAGAACAAAGTTTACAAAAAAGAAAGCAGATTCAAGCAAAAAATTCAAAGAGTCCAATCAGATTTACAATGAGAAACTTAAAAAAAATATTTCTTATCAGAAAACTGTATTTTTTTCAATCATGCCTGACAGTCAATTTTACAAAAGAAAATGTATTTTTCTTAAATTCAACATCGTAATTTCAACTTTGAAGTTGATGATTGGAGGATTAATTATAAAGTAAAAGTCTAAGTTATCTGGTAAACAGTTTTTCTGATCAGCTGGTACATTTATGGATGATACTTGGATTCCAATTGGTTCAGATGTATTTGATGATGCCAAATGTAAATAAATTGGTTGTCCTTTTTTTTCTAGCCAAAGAAGGTAATTATTTCATTAGAGCTTTGTTATAACAAGTTTGTTTTTCCTTTAAATCCCTTTTCATATCGCCAACACAAAATTGCGTGTGTTTTGTAGCTGATAATTGTTTGATGTATGCATATTATCTGACTACCTCTGGTGTTTCCACTTACGTAGTAGCTATGTTCCTTTTTTGTTCACAACTACAATTTTCCCTAATTTCTACAGATTTACATTTTATATAAAAATTTCATATATATTAAGATAAGTGAAATCTGGGCACTTATGGCAATTTAGTGTTTAAATCTTTATCATAACAGTGTCATAAAATTGCATGTCAATTTATCTTTTCACCTTGCCCCTCTCTCTGAAGATGGTAATTTATTTAAAATATGATGTGTGTTACGCTAAACATTTTAAGTGCTCTAGGTTCAGGAATAGAAGTGCTCCTTTTTAGTATATTGCTTTTATTGGTACAGGGTGTTAATGACTTATGAAAAAAGTGATTATCTTAAACTTTTTACTCTAAATATGATTCTATAAAATGTTATTTAAGTGTCCATCTTCTATCTTTTATTCACACTTTTTTTTACATGTAATGATTCACATCACTCATGTCTGTTCTCTTTTTATATCGATCTTAGCAGGCATATGAATTTTTTTTGTAATATTCACTTTTGCTCCAACTTTAGACCTCTATGCTTAAAGAATATACTTGATATTTAACTCACACAGCATACAAAGTAATGTTCGAAAGTCAGTTAATGAGATATAAATATTAAATATTTCACTTTGTATTCTCTTTTTTTAACTCAATGACTTTTTCATTGAGTCAACTTGACGTAGAGCTGGTTATACTGATGACCTAATTGTCAACTTCTATTCTCTTAACATCTGGTGCTGGTGTTTGTTGAGTTGTTATTAACCTCGTTGTGAAGTTGTCTTATACACTTTACATGACCTCTAACATTGAACCACAGGTTTCCAATCACGATAAATATCTACAATAAATGCTCAATGTAGGTTTGAAATCCAGACATATTGTTAAAAATAGTGCATAAATTGTTTAGAGAACATTTAGTTCCATACTTTATAATTGAGCATTCAAGTTGTGTATCTTGTAAATTATTTTTGATTGTCCCTTGTTTGACTTTTCTATCTAAATGATTTCCTAAGAAGAAAATGAATAAAGATGAATAAGTATTTACATCTTTCTTTGATCACTTTTCAGAACACATCTATCACATTTTTTTCAGTGTAGAAAACAATGTTGTGCTCACACCAAACAAATATTTCAATGTTTCAATAAAAAAAAATCATCCTTTTTAGCCGTTTATTTCTAGTTCTTAAGCAACTTCTAACGTTGAGATTATTTATCTTAAAAATTCATTTTGTGTTTTAAAACAACCATTAGTATTAGACGGCATGGTGAAATCAGCACTTCCAACTTACATGAACACAGAGATCCTACTGTAGTAATAGTATTATATATGGAAAAAGCTTATTACCACTCAGTCCCGAACCTTTCATAGATATAGTTTACATAATCAAATACATTCTTATATTTATTTTTTCTTCTCTGGTTATTTGAAGTTTTCTTACTTCTATTTCTTTAAAATGTTACCTGTTTTCTAATGCAACATGAATTCAAGTTAACTTTTTCGGAACTAAATTTTTCTTTTTTCTCAATTTGTGTCTGTTCTTTCTCTCTTGCCACCTCCATCCCCCTCCCCAAATTATCTTTCATAAAATGTATTTGAAAAGTTTAGAACCTTATCCAATACAAGTAGAAAAATAGCTGTAATGGCTTACCCCTTCCCAAATTGACTGTTTGTTGTTCTTAGTTGACTGAAATAATGTCATGTCTAGCTCTGAAAGGTGACGTGCCCCTGTGTGAGTTTCTACCCATAAGAATACTGCACATGAATTCAATTATGACTTGAGTGCTCTGGAAAAAAAATAACTTTTAAGGATTTAAAAAAAAATTATCGCTGAAGGAAAAAGCAGTTATTTTCCATTTAGCAAGGGCAGTGGGTTGTGTAATCTTAAACGAGGGATTTTGAAAACAACTTTGATCAATATATTATCTTGCTGATAGGCAATTTGTCCTTAATACATTTCGTTCATTTGTAATTATCTCATTAAAATTCTATTTTTAGGTAGTTTGAACCGGTCATGGCACTTACATTCACTTAAAAAAGGATTATTAATAGGATTGCACAATATGTGTTGCCAGAGAGTTTGTTTTGATGTTACACATTTTCTGCAGATCTGTCTTTTTTCTCTATAAATGTCACAAATCTTATCACGCTAGATCACAATAAATCCGCCTTATAACCATAATCAACATCACAAAAGTTTACTACAGTCACATATTATTGATGCACAAATCACCAAAGAGTTAACTAGACAAGCAAAATAGTAATTATTGTCAATTGTGTTGAAAAATTCACAATTCATAAGATCAAATTTGATAATTGTACACAAATGTTACCTAGCTATGTGGTTTAAAGAAATTTTATGAATATGTGTTTTTCACCTAATATCACAATTTCAGTGTTTACCATGGGGTGTGATATTAACAGAGTCTACTGTCTATTGTTTTATTTGATTTACAACATTTCCATATTTAAAGATTATAATTTAAAGATATTATTTAACTCTGTGGTAGTAATAGTATAGGAGCTTTAGAGGGTCATATATTCTGCTTTTGGTTTTTTCTTTCTTTAATTCATTATAGTATAAAAAACCTAAGTAAGACAAAGATGATTATTATGAATTTCATATGATTTCTTTGAGCTATCATTGTTACTTCTTTTAATGTTTGTTAGTTTTGGCTGAAATAAGATTTTATAATGCTGCTTTTCGTTACTTCTACAGTAATGATTATAGGGATATGGAGCTTTTTTATAGTGCCGTTTGTAGCCCTAGCTGGCTGATTCTGCTTTGAATTCAATACTTCATACAAAGTTTAAAGAGCGTTAATTATATGGCCCTTGTAGTAGAAGGAAATACTTGATATTCTCTATCTGAATATTTGGCTTGTAGTTGATAGTATTATGACTCATAACCTGTGCATCTAATAAGGACACATGGTGAACAGTAGAACCTCAATTAGATGTAACCCAGCTTGACATTTATTTCTGTTGGTATGCTTAGATGAGGTTTTGACGACGACAATTGTGTTTGTAAAGTGAGAAAAAAGGGAAGATTGTAGATGAGGTACATGGGCATGCCTGTATGGGGCTCTGGGCATGCCTTTATGGGGCAGTGGCATGCCTGTATGGGGGCCCTGGTCATGCCTGTATGGGGGCACTGGACATGCCTTTATGGGGCCGTGGAATGCCTGTATGGGGGCCCTAGGCATGCCTTTATGGGGGTCCTTGGCATGCCTTCATCGAGCCATGTGCATGCCTATTTACATGACTCCCTCATCACACAAATCCTGCACCCTGTGAAGATGGTACATGTTTGCTTCATATAACTATTCACAGTTATGAATACAACTGACCACAAGCGATGATATCCTCAAATATGCTAATATAGCCAATCACATTTATAATGTAGGACACAATAGTCTATAATCTATAACTACATAATAATCATAAAGCATGGTCCTGAGACCAGAGTCAATGTAATGGTTTAGTGGGGAGATGTTATTTGTTATCAAACCAGTAGTATGTGGGCTCTCTCCCTTTGGCCTTAAGAGTTGAAGCTCTTTTTCTTATATTATTATTTATTAGGGAGTACATTATTCTTCTTTTTCTTCAAGGACCCAAAATTATTATTAAGGTTCGAGTTGGGAAGCATGGATGACTATACTATTTTATTTATTTTCCTTTTCTCCCTGTGTTTTCATGTACCTATTTCTTGTTTCTCTTTTTCATACTTCTACTTTTTAGACTGCTATATGATAGGTATGGTAACTATACAATTGAGGAAACACATAATGCATGTGTCTACAGTTAAAGATATTGTTTCTGAAGTTTTTCTGGTGTTCACATAGTGACACCATTGCTAACAAAATAAAAGAGTTGTCTTTTCAGATAGGACTACGTTATTTTGGCTGTTATTTGCCTGATTTTCAACAAAAATTAAATCACTGCAATGAAGCTACCATAGGTCAACAGTTATAGGCTTTTATGGTAGTTTAGTTTGAAGAGGACCAAATTCATACAGTTTTATTTTTTATGGAGGAATGATCACTAAAATAGTAGTTTAATACATACAATAGTCGAATTTCAAATTGCCTCTTAACTGACTAAATGAATAATATTAAGATGATATCGCAACGAATGAGACTAGCCTGTTTCCAAACAGTTTAAAGTAGACAAATGTCCAATTAATGTATAAAGTCTGTATAAACTAGACAGTTTATGTCTGTATAAACTAGACAGTTTATGTATAAAGTCTGTGTAAACTAGACAAATGTCCCATTAATGTATAAAGTCTGTTAAAACTAAACATATGTCCAATCAATGTATAATGTTTTTATCCTCAGTTGGAGGAGAAGAAGAGTATAGTGGAGAGATATCATGCCATCCAGGAGGTGTGTCTTACTGTCCAGCAGGCTCTGGACACTGTGGCTAGTCTAGGAGAGAGAGTCAAGAAGTAAGTTCTATCTGTAATCACTGACCTCTGA
>JAUUEB010514912.1:1448-17825 GCA_032362205.1 Clione limacina | reverse complement strand
CCGAAACTGTTTAAACATTTGTTTTGTAAAATTTCTGTCCATGTATTTCTCATCTGGGTTGCTACCCCTATTTTTCTACTTTTTTGTAAATAAATGATAGTATTTGTTCATTGGTGGTTTCCAGACTTGTTTATTCATTCTTTAGATTAGCTTTATTAGTATTATTATAATTATTATGATTAATATTCTTATTTTCTGTGTAAATGGAACATTTATGCAGCAATAATGTATCCATGCAAATTGCGAGAATTGTCCTAAAAAAACACTGATCACATCCTCTTACTTCCATATATGTGTGTCGAAAATATTTTTAAATAAAGATTGGAGTGTATATAATAAATATGGTCAAATGTACCATTCACCTAGACAAAAGGTTGTAAGAAAAAAACATTCCCCTCGTGAAAATATCCTTTCGTACAGCTGTGTACAGTTATATCTCAAAATTGTCAAAGAATCCTACACAGAAATCTTGCTCAAACATCACCATTCTGTTCTTCAGATAAATCTTCTTCCGTTTCCTCAAAGATGACTGACAGCTTTGTTTTCATACCAATGACGTCATCCAGTGGTCTCCCCTTTGTTTCCTTGAAGAGAAGTAGCAGAGCCGCGCAGACGATACAGAGAATTCCCATAATGAGAAATGAAAAATATAGAGTTTCTGGTCCATTGGGTATTAAGTACGGTGCAATAATGGCGCCAATTCTCGCGCATGCGTTAAGGTAACCACTGCTGATATTTCTGATAACTGTAGGGTAAAGTTCAGAACAAAACAGTGTAACTATCATCCATATGGCAAGGATATGGATCTTTGCAAGCATAGCTAGGAAAGTTATTATACTTCCTTTGATGTCATCCGGAGCTAAGAAAGATACGGACACGACGGCTAAACAAGCAAATGCTATAATCATAAAATAGAGAGCGCCGGCAAAACGTCTACCGAGTTTATTGGCAGCTGGAGCGACAAAGAGCATTCCGGGAAGTTCCGCTACGGAAGAGATGATGAAGTTTGTGTAGAAATCCCCTGAGAGAGCTTTGACGCTAAAGCTGAGTGTGTAATATACCAGTCCTAGACATGCCCATACAAAACCCATGATTATTGATATTTTTCTCACGTATGGGTCAACAAATAGGTCACAGAACGTGTGTCTAAAACGTTTATTCTTAGCTCGACTTTTCTCAGCTTTGGCTATAATTTCAAATACCATAGTGCGTGGTGGAGGACGATCGTTCATCTTAGCTATTTTTGCCACCACTTCCTTTGCTTCCTTTATTTTCCCGTGAACAGCCAGCCATCGGAGACTTTCAGGTACCCATATGACAGGAAGGAAGAACACCAGTGACAGAGCAGCCGTAGCAATGTGGATTTGGCGCCAATCTTTGAGAAGCAGCACCGTGAGAGCAAATGTAGAGGCCCCAGCGTTCCACACTGGAATTGCCCCTAAGACGCCCCGCCACCATTGACCAACAAATTCCATTGGATAAAGAAAATATGACGTAAGAATACCTCCAATACAAAGTCCAATACAAAATCTAAGCGCAACAAACATTTGCCAGGATACAGAAAATATTATTATAAAATTCAACACTGCGTGAACGAGAAGGTTGCCGTAGAGACTAATCTTCCGTCCAAAATGTTCCCCGATAAATCCACCAATATAAGATCCCAGAAGAACTCCTGCCATCTGTATGGATATAGTAAAAGATTGTATCCACTCCTTGTCACAAATCAAATGGAACTCTGTAACTATCGTTGATGAATCACCAAAGAATTTTATCGCAGCACATTTACTGAGTTCTTCACATTTTGACTTATTTTGACTTTTCTCAAAAGAACCGGAGGGATTGCGATCTTTAGAGTCTGGGGGCTTAATGATGCTTCTTTCGATTTTTAGGCTTGGATCTGAGCTCAAATTCTTCATATAATCAGAACTACGTAGAATTCTATATTCGATTGTGTTGTTACAGGAAGTTTGACGTCCGCCATTATTGATCTGACTTATATCTAGGCAAGTCCATCCATTGTGGTAGTTGCCAAACACCATAAAGAGCATACCCCAGAGAGCACATATCTGTGTGGTGTAGGTAGCCAAGACAAGACAGACTTGGAAAGTGCCACAACCACCAAAGTTTACGACTAGTTTATCCAGGGTCTTCACATCTGTTATGGAATAAATAAACACAAATTACAAACGCATGATTTAAGTTTAATGTTAATTTAAAAATAATACTTCATGAAAACAATTTTATTTATCAGATTAGAAAGTGCTTTTGATCCAACTATTGCGATTAAAAGTCAAGTCAGAGATCGTTTTTATAGAGTTATCTCTGATGACGTCACAAATTATTTGTCCGCCATTACCGGGGCCAAAGTAAGCATCGTTTTCCATTGTCTCGTTGTTTTTCTGAATTGGATAATTGTAAATATCTGGGAAGGTTACGCTCGGGGTAACAATTAATTCCCCGATCACAAATTGTGACTCGGGGTATATTTTTGTTTTGTATACTTTGCTTTTTCTTCTGGTCGGAGATACTCGTAGCGGATCTCAGACGCCATCATGCATTTTTGTTAGGGCCAATTCATGACCACCTGACAACCAATCAGGTGATTTATTCGGGGTGTGTGGCTCGGTTCAGAGATCACTCTATATTTACTGCACAGGTTTAAACAATCTCAATTCAATTGTTGCCCTTATGTCGCTAATAGTTGTCAACAAAATATTTTGTGGCTTAGTACTCGGTCTTGCCCGAGAAGGATACAAAAAGAAATTTGACAGACTTTTTAACCATCCTGTAGACCTCTTTCTCTCTCTCTCTCTCTCTCTCTCTCTCTCCCTCCACTATACGCTAATATGCCACCACCCCCCTTTTTAAAATCATTTTTTGAAAAAAACCTATTAGAATTCACTTTCGGTTTCAGCTTTTGTTAACATTTATCCCAAAACGGAAATAGAAATTTGTGTTCATTACGCTGAGTTGCGTATATTATGTGTGACAGGAAGAAGATGTACATGTTTCCATATTTAGTTTCATGCCATCTTTGTTCTATATTTTCTCTGTAAAATGCTCACCAAAAACTAAAAAGCTAATAACTTTTATTACACTTGACCGATTGTCACCAAAAGCTTACCCACACATCTGATAATATCGACCAACATTTTGTAAAAGTCTCAGATTGATTTAGTCAAAACTGTTGTGGCTGTAATCCCATTGTATATACACACAGCCACAAATGAATAAACAGATTTTGAATTATATTATGTAGATTAGCTAGTAGGCCTATCATAATTAAACAAAAAAAGCTACTAATAATTTCTATTTGGATTGTTTAGTATATTTCTTATTCACACGATTTACAAAAACAACAAATACACAAGAACAAGAAACCCTTGTTGACTTCTTCCAATTAAATCTTTTATTTATATTTTACCTTTGTATCTTGTAATTATTCCACATCGGCACTTCACAGCCAAGACTAAAGGTTGCATTTTTTTTGATGCACCAATGAAATATAAATTCAATTTATTAAAAAAAAGTTATGAAACACATACACGTTAAGAAGATTGAATAGCGAATGTGTTTCAGACGTAAAATAAATTGATTTTTAGAAGATACCTTAACGATTAAAAGCAAAATATGATGAGTCAAAACTTTATATTTTCTGCTAACAACATTCTTTAAAAACTTTGAACTTAAAGTTGTTATGTCATTTTTCACAAGTTTTGCACTAGATTCATTTGAATAATTCATAAACAATCATATTTTTCTGTTGACATCCAATAAAAAACCAATTACGACACAAGTTTTCTCAAAACATAAATCATTTGTCCTGTTTTATTGGTTTAAGTACGGTATTGATCTGTCTAGACAGCTACTGAAACACAATATGACATCATAGACAACTGTTAGACTGTTATGCAAATACCACAAGCAATAGACGTGACTAGATTTGGTTAATATCGAAGAAATGTCAAATAACAATTACAATATCTCCGTCCGTTTCAAGTGTTTCTTCATGTCTCAAACTTATTGACGTCGTGTTTAAAAGGCTGATGTAAACAGACATTTTTTCATAAAATTGATAATATATATATGGACATCGTGAAGAAATATGAGCATTTTTTTTAGTATATAATGAGAAGGTCCTTGGCCTGGGCAAACTACTTGGAAATAGACAACTGGTGAGGACACAGATAGTTAAGTTAAGGTTTGGACAAAGAGTTGAATTAGGTTTTGGGTTTTCGAATCAAAACCTGACTTTGAAGTCATCGACTGTTCTAACAACCGTCGATAAGATTTCTTTTAAGAAAGGCACATTTTCCCGGAAAATCATACTTTTAATCTGAAAAGAGAAGATAATTCAACGAAGCAAAAAGACAGTTGAAGAACTTAATACCAAGCAGCTGCTCGTTGCTGAAGTAAAACATTGACAAAACATTATCAACTTCTATTGGTTACCTGTTGTACACGAAAGTTATGCTTTGACGTCAACATCAACAAAATAAACTTCAAAAAGACACATAAGCTAGACAATATTTGTTGGATTGTCTATCATGCTTACTTTCCTACAGGTCTTAACACCTCATATTCCGCGTGTTTACGAACATACCTTCGCCTTCAAAGCACACATGACAGTCTTGAAACAAAATTTCAACGCATAGAAATTGAGGACATTTTGAATGTGAAATAGTATTTTTTCGTTTTCGACAATTTGTCGCCAATTTTCGATAATGAAATAATTTTTACACGTTTTCTGGTCTGAAGGCATATAGTGGTTTATAGTTTACAGTGATCGAAAAAAACCAGATGCGTTGTTCACATGGTAATACCGTTGTCGTCTGAACTCTACCCCGAATTGCATTTTGGAGAGAAGTGTTGTGTTCAGATGTGCTTGTGACACTATCATGTTTTTCATAATAGTATGTGTCATTACGATCAGTGTTAGTCGAGGATTGAGTTGGACGGAGGATTTCTTCTCACTGGCCGGGAGACTTTTGAACAGTAACTTTTAACTCAGTCCACCTTCTTGCTCTGAAGGATTAGGTCATGCTCTAGCTAGACCCCTAATGGGGACTGGCATTCAGGACAGGCGCGTAGCCAAGGGGCATGGAGGAATGTCCCCCGAAATGAGTCCAAAATGCTATAACTTCGCATCATTTTAAACTTATTTTCAAATGTGTGTCCGCTTCGCAGCCATTGATTTGACACAAAACAAATGTGTACTATTGTGCCTCCCCCTTTACCAACTCCTTGCTACACGCCTGCTTCGGGACTTAAATTATTAAGGTTATCTATTATATCTAACTATGCGTTGTTTCTTTTAGCTTTTAGTATTAGGTTAGTTATATCGCCGTGGACGAACCTCACTTTTTTATAACTAGATGGTCTTCTTAAGAAAGTAGATTTTCAGTATTGTGACAACAGAGCCTATATGAGGAGATTGATATGCTTGTCATTTATTTGACTCTGTGGTGCATTCTGTGTGTTATTCTCATGCGAGTAACTACTTTAGTTATTTAAGTGTGTTTATGTTTAACTATTTGGGTCTCTGATCCTGCGAGATGTCGAGTTATTTGAAGTGTTGGATCAATGCGCCTTAGTTGGCAGAGACACCCGTAGACCGTATAATCCCTAAACTCCTTTACGTAACAACGAGCAAGAGCAGCTCTGGTCATATGCCAACGGCAACAAATGCGCCACTGTAGACTGTAGATAATATATATGCTTTTGGAAATACGAAAGCTTTTATGTACACAGGACTATTGTGCTAATAAATTGAAGGCCAAATGCTTAAAGGTCTCGAATTGTACGAGTGCAATTAAGTCATGAATAAAAAGATAAAGTCAGATTTGTAGTGAATGTTAATCCTTTATTGCTGCCTCAAATCATAAAGTTCACTTGTGTAAATACCTTTTCTTGGAAAAGACACACCGTATGGAATAATAATATAACTTTTAAATTGCCAGAAAAGAGATAGATATAATGATTTAATTAACAAAATTAAAATTATCATTCGAAGCGAATCAAGAATTGAAGGAAAAAAACAGATGACTCATAATTTTTACCGATGTTATTTTCTAATGAACAATGTCACATTACAATGGAGACCGGTAATTCTTTGCCAGCAACGTAACACTTTCCATGCTAGCAATGTGAAACTTATCTAATAAAACCAAGCTTTTGTCTTTTCGAATCCAGTTCAATAGTTAGAAAAATATCATAATTTAAGTCTAAAGTGTTGCAAGAATAATCCTCTCAGTAAAAATACCAGATTTATCGAACTGGCTTTTAAATAGGCAATTTGTAACCCGAAATTGTGATACAATAAAAAAAGGAAGCTATAAGAGGAAATGGTTTCGTGACGATGTTCCCCATTAAATCAACATTAATAAGAGTTTAAAAAATCATAAACATCCAAACACATTTTTTAAACAGCAAATCATAAAATCAATTACACAACCTTTATATTAAATAATTGAATACTCTAAATATCTTTCTATTTACCTTATATGTCATATAATAATATATTCTGACAGGATAAGCGTGACTCAACCCAATTTCGCAATAAAAGAAAAATAATTATGCGGCAACGTAACCAAAACACAATACAAATAAAAGGAAATCAATGTTTATTAAACAGCAAGACTAACATCAATCTCAGTTAAGTTCAATGAATGTATGACGCACGCAGGTCGTGTAAAATTAAGATTAAACAAGGAAAAAACGGAAATAGAAACTAAATATTGACCCAGAGTATTATAGGAGACACCGAGATGCTGACGCACACCGGTAAATTAACTCGTATTATCAACTTTAAAGATATTAATTTGTGGAAGTCTCACTCATTATTCCAACTGTTAGATAAAGACCGGCTAATCTACGTACACAATGTCACCCGTGTGGTACAATCGTCCTGACCAGACAGGATTACACCAGCTTGTTAGAACTGTATCGATTTGTGACCACATCCTGACACAGCACATTTCTACAACATCAGCAATAGAAACATATCGGAATATCTTCATTTGAATTTGGATTCATACAACAGCACAAACATTTAATGGTTTTGTATAGATATTTCAAAAGATGACTGTCGCGTGGAGGTTCAATTTAAAGATACAACACAATCGAGATTTCAGATTTTTTAAATGCCCTTTTATTTAGTGACTTAAAGTGAAGAGAAACCTATCATATTTAACATCATTTTGAATGTCACATGCCCAAAACATTATAACAGCCAAATTGTTCTCCAATCAGAAATGGTATTTCAGTTACAGAAGATTCCCGAGACTGTTAAAAAACAAATATGTTAACAAAACTTGATGTAGCAAATTATCGTAAAAAACTTACAGAACAATGAGTTTATGCGTCAGTGAGGAATTACAACGCTGAAATATGGGCTATTACCACACATCTTTCTCCAACTTTTAGTATACATTGGGAAAGTATTTTCACCCTGTTTCCCACTTGGCGCTGCACAGTGGCTTTCTCGCAATGACTTAAAATCATTGTACAGAAAGGTGCCCTCAAGGGACAAGAAAACCCTTTGGGGGAATAAATTTGAATATTCTCAACAAAAATTTGAATCAAATGGAATTTAATATCAAAAGCTTCTCTTGCAGACGACTACAAAAAATAACTGGAAGACGTTTAATATAGTTTCACACATGTTTTGAATAGAATCTCCTTCCCGATAAGTTACGATTATCCTCTGGTCAAAATTAATTGATTTGTTAAATTGAGGCTTGTCTAACCACAGCGGTGATCTATCAAGCTCTTTTCATTCATATATACATGTATAACCTTGTCATCTCTATTTTTGTACTCCTTGGGAAAACCCATTATTTCTGACTATTGGCTTAGGTACGCGATCTTGCCCGGGAAGGAAGATATACAAAATGAAAGAAAACACGAAGTGGCCTGACTTTTTAACCACAATGTAGAGTGATTATAGAAGGATCCCCTCGCTTCCGCTGAGCGCCTTTATGCCCCAATCTTTGCTTTGAAAATCATAGTACGAAAACAACCTTTATTATAATTTATTGTTTGTATCTGCTGGTATGTACTTGTCTTTTAATACGGAAAAAGAAAATTGTGTTCATTAAAGGTGCAGTGCGAGTATTAATTACACCCGGTGCATGTTTGTGCATAATGAAGTTTAGATTCATTGCGCATCTACTGAGGATACACAGTAAACGAGAAAAAACCCCACTTTTCTCAGATCACACTTAACCGAATATACCAAAAGCTAAACTGCACGTCTTGGTTCATCTACAAACACATAGCTAAAGTTTGAGGTCGATTGGTTCAAAACTGTGTCTGTAATTCTGTTGCATACACGGCCAACCAGCCATGAACAGACTGATTAAAAATCTGACTGATATTATTGTATGGGCCTATGACCTTCACAATGATGTATTACATGATGATCAACAAGTAAGTAAAAGATGGTTAAAACCCCAGAATTTATGTTTGGACAAAACTAGATGTATATATACTGGCCGAAAAAGAAACGCGTTTCCACTTTTTAATTTTTAATTTTACTAAAAGTAATTGAAATGTCCCAGAACTCCGTGAGTACTTTAGTCTTAAAAATGAAATTCTTTCGTCAAATAGAAAAGAAATATAGTAGATAGATATGCAGAGTCTGTATCTTTTGTAAAGCGCTTTAAAATTGACTTATACTTTGGGTTGGTGACAATATATCGCATTGCTAAGCGTCCTTTTTGAACTATCTGGATTTTTCAACATTCGTTACAAAATAACTGACGCCGAAAACAGTAATTTAATTGGAAATATGAGAAAATCAACTTTTCTGATTTTTACGAAAAACCTCTCAAATACAAAATATATGACTTTGTCAAACTTTGACAAGATATCCCAAAATTGACAACAAAAAAAGATCACCTGATTTTGAATACCCCTAAAAATATCTTTTGCATGTCGGATTCAATGTTTTGATCCCAAAAAGCTTAAACTATTGAAATAGCCGACAACTTAAATGATGTCTTAGCTTTCGCTCTGATATGTTTGAAAACAAGCGTATACCCCTGCGTTAACCTTAGTTCATCTCCTAAAATACAAATATTAATAATTTTTAAGCGAACTTAGAGATCGGGAACTTAGTTTTTTTGTTGGTCAGTGAAAACCAATTTTGCAGAGTTTTCCTTATTATAAGCTATGTAATTCGCGTTTCTTTTGTCGGATTTAACAAAAAAAGTTAAGATCTTTCAATATGATGTTCCAGTTATTGACGTTCCACTGCGAAAGAGTTTAATTTAGCATATGGGGACGAATAAGGTTGATAAGGTGGTACAAGCTCAATTTCACCCTTGTCTTATCGAAAAATTTCACGTAATTCAAGATGACGGCTATTTAGACATTTCCATTTTTTTAGTCAAATACATCGAATCAGACACACACAATATGTTTTATGGGGTATCTCAAGACGGGCAATTCATTTGTGTTGTCAATTTTGGGATATCCTGTCAAAATGTGACAAAATTTCATATTTTCTGTTTTTTGTAAAGATCAGAAAAGTGAATTTTCTCATAAATTATAAAACTCATTTACTGTTTTCAGTGTCTGATATTTTATCAATGATGCTGAAGAATTCAGATAGTTAAAAAAAGACGCTTAGCAACAAATTATATTGTCAAAAACGAAGTTCTTGTGACAATGTAAAGCCCTTTACAAAAGATGCCGACTCAGGATATCTAAAGAGAATATTCTTTTTCTTTTTGACGAAAGAATGGCATTTGTAACACAAAATAACTGACCCCATTTCAGGACATTTCAATTTCTCTAAGTAATTTTTTGAGATGTTTGCAAATTCAAAAGTCAATTCACGTTTCTTTTGTCGGCCAGTATAGTTGCTTAAATTACAAGATTATGATAACACAAAAGATACCGGTATAATACCTTACAATAAACTTCTCCATTGGCGTTTATTTTAACCTTGACATATGTGTACTTATAAAAACAGGATACCCAAGTGCAGGAAAGCCTTGTTGGCATCTTTCAACCAAATGTTTAGTTTATATTTTTATCTTTTTTCTAAATCATTCCACGTCAATACTTTACAGCCAAGATTGAAGGAAGCATGATTGAATGCACCAATGAGCTGGAATTCAATCTATGAAGCCAGTAAGCTATGTTAGCAAATTCTAGATGGAAATATAATTACAACTGACGTTTTGAGAAAGAGAAACTTTGTAAAAGCAAAGCTGAAATAGATTGTGAGAGAGTGTGAGTAATAGGACTGATGACATTCTTTTGTGCGTTGCTCTCACTACAAGTAGGCTGAAAAGCAAAATTTGTCGGCCTGCTTTGCATGATTTCATCTCATTCATCCAAATATTCCGGGTTTAGTCAAGTCACAAACGTTACTGATGGGCTTTTTATTGATTTGGAACTTTATTTGGTAAGACAACTCAAGGTAGAAATATCTTTTGATTTGTTACTTATGGTGAAAGTTTAAGGAATTCAGGACGAGTGGTAAAAATATATAACATGACGATTCAAAGATAAGTAAATGTCTTCAAAATGGATAAGCCCAGAGAGAATTTGTCGAAACTGTTTTAGACTTACTTTAATTTGGGAATTGCAATTCGTGTGTCCATAAACATGTGCACTTGTCTGCTAGGCTTGGATGAAAAGCGTTTTTTAACACACTTATATAAAAAAGGTAAATTTCTTGATTTGAAAGCCATGAGTCTGGTATAGGATTAACTAGATAATAAATATTTGTATTACATGAACAATTCGGGAAGAAGATGACATGTTAGCACAAAAGCTTGATAGAACAAAAATAAATTAAGAAAATTTGACATCTGGGTGTCAAGCTGAATTTCGGTTACAGTCAAAATTAAAAACAGACATTCTGTTTGTTTGATTCTTATTAAATTTTGATTTAAAAGCACGAGTTCCCTTATGTCAACAGCATTCTAAACATAATAGTTTCAATATGTTTTCAATCCGCTAAACTGTTCAAACGATATGAATCAATATCAGTCGACAGGTATGATCAGTCAAATGGTTGAGTCTTCTTTTGTGTTTTCCAGTTTTCCAGACCTATTCCTATGTTTTAACAACGTCAAATAGCCAAAGTGGTCCTGGCAATGTGTAGAAGAAAAGAGACAGACAGAGAGAACAGAGGAGTCATCAAATCAAAAGAAGACAGTGAAAACATTGCATTACCCAAAGCTCGGCCCATAACAGGATCTGAGCGGACGGTTACAAAGGCTTCCCGCTACAAGCGTCAGGACCTTTCTGTTGATGTTCTGTTAATCCATGGCTCTTGAAGAAACAAAGGCAGGAAATGCAGTCAACAGACGTATGTTAAATGTATTGAAACATAAAATAACTACACAGTTATAATATCAAGCATAAAAAACAGCCGTATGTTAAATGTATTGAAACATAAAATAATCACACAGTTATAGTATCAAGCATAAAAAGACCCCCTGTTGCCGGTTTTATCCATAGATAATCCATTCGGCTTATGTTTTATGACTTTTCAGAAGCATTTATACATTTCCAACGCCATAATAAGAAAAGATTACCCCGATCAACAACCGTAAAAATAACGTTTGCCCATATCACAAGGTGCATTACAATTACATAGGATTATATCGACAATAATGCTTTATCAAGGACTTAACATAGAACTCCGAGAAGTTGACCTAAAATATTTTCACCTTTAATATTTGTTTGGGTAAGTTATCTTAGAAGCTTTTGAGTTACTGACAAAAACCTAAAATCCCTGCTGGTCTTATGGACTGTTGAAATGATTAAAAGGTTAACAATAAAAGCTTGTTGAACTTTAAAAACACAAAAAGTTGTTTCACACATACAATCTGTACAAAAGATCAAAATAATGCTATAGACGTTCAAGACAAACGTAATAAAATACAAACAACGATAGTGATATATAGACAAACGTGTCATCGTGGCACTTGTAAAACTCGGCCACCTGTATCGGATATTTAGTTGGTGAAGTACTCAAATTTAGTTAACAATTACCCACATATCTATATACGTAGAAGAAGAAAAAATCATGACCTATTTATACGAAAACAATTGAGCCAAGATGGCCGGTTTTGTCATACACGATGGGTGGCCGGCGTATACAAGTTTAACTTGTATATTAATTGGTTCCAGGGATTAGGTTATCGAGTCTTACTTAATGTCTAACCTCTTTAGTAGTGTGAACATTCATTGTGTCCACCCTTGAAAAGTTGTCACGTTTGTAAGAAAGGTGTTAAGTGCTAACGAGTTAGTTAAACCTCAAAAGAAAAAAAATGTCTGAAACACTTGACGACTTCTAATGAATAACTGTTCTGTTTTCTAGAGCTATAATGTGTGTGTGTGGCTCTTATTCAAAGTACTTCAATAATAACATAACAGTAGGTTCATTATCAATGTTTTTAATTGTATGCTACTAAGTATCGATTTATTGATATATTTTCTGATAGTTTGTTTCTTTAAAAGACTGGATGGAGCAGTATAAATATTGAGATAGTGTTCATGAATAGCACAAATTCAGTACAGAAAGGTTTGTGTGTAAACAAAAAAACATATTCAGGTTAATGACCCATTAATAATCTATGAAGCATGTACACGCCTGACCTATTTACAAATATTTCTAATGACGTATACTTTTGATTAATGTCCACTCTGGTCGCCTCAGGTAAGCTTTTGACCGTTACTATGACCTGCTTTGACCCATACTATCTTTTTTATTGTCCATTTGAGTAAAACCTGCCGTCAGTATCCAGCGCATAACCAGTTTATGAACAGCTGTAAAAGATGCTTGTCTATTGCCTATATTATCGGCTCATCATTCTAATTAAAACACGTTCAGCTTATGCTTGTACGAAATCAAAAGAAAAAAAGACGATAAATTGATTGAATCGTTCTTAATTTAAAAAATAATTGAGATAACTGCCAATGTCGTTTGTCAGTCTTTCATACCCGACGTCTGTCACCTCTGACAGGCTTTATTACCATGAAGCAATATTGGATAAAAAACCAAAAGCAAGAGTATCCTTGAGTTATCATTTGATCATGATTAATTAGTTATAGACACGCTTTTAGATTCATATCTCATAGCTCGATATAGAGAGTAGATATTTTAATATGCTTCGTAATGGCAAACATTATGTGTATACATCTATTTACATAAAATGCCACATGCCAAAATGTAAATTAATATTTTAAATTATCATTAGATCATAATTAATTGGTTATAGACACGCTATTAGTTTGTATATCTTATAGCTTGACATAGAACGTAGAGATTTTAATTTGGTTTTTTAATGCAAACATTATGTGTCTACATAGATTTACATAAAATGTCACATGCCAAGATGTAAATTAATATATCTAGATTTACATTCTCACCAAACAAGAAACGAAATTGTCGTAAAACGAAACGTTGATGCGTAAACACGTACACCAAGAATTTCATAACTCATTCTAAACAAAGTTGATTGAAAAGAATGATGTGACCTTCAGGCTTGAATTCTCATTTAAAAAAGCCTCAGGGGACCTCCTTACTACGGCTTGTCATTGACAGAGAAATGATTGACCGTCACAGGGGGCTGTTCCTCTTAGCCAAAGTAATTAGAACTGGGATCTATGCAGCTGTAAGGCAGAGACTTAATCATTGTTGATGTTAGAAGAGCTTTTCCCTTGACTTAAAGTTTGTAGATTCCTTGTGTAAACCCCTGTCGTAAACATCTCAGCACAAAGTCAATTTTAGATGTCGAGAATTAAATGAAACCCAAGTGGTTATAAAAGATTAACAGGCTGGTTCGGGATATAACTTTAAAAAAGAAATGCAGAATTGTTAATTGTGTGACAGCGGTGATTCTCGATGAAATTAGAAGAAAGGATATATTAAAAAAATCAGCTAGATGTAGATCAAGGCTTTCTTGTTTTTACGAACTTGTTGATATAATAATATATTTCCCACATTCACTGTGATAACAATCTAAGATGTTTTTGCACCAATACCTTTAAGTTCCTTTGCAGCTGGGAGACCTCATTTTATCATTTGTCAAAACATTCATCAAACAACCGTTAAGTGGTGTATAGTTTTTTATGTTTGATTCAAGACTTCAATACGAATGCAAATATCGTCAATTCTATCAAAGGATTATGCAGATTAAGTTGGTTTATATATTTTGCTTACCGGATGTACGCGAAAAGTTCTTTTATCTGAAGTTTTGCATGACAAAAAAAACTGTTTACTGTAAATGTTGATAACATCCATGTTTATTTTCGAAACTTTGCGCATGAAAGCTTTTGATTAAGAGCTAACAACAACAATAAATATACTAGGTAAATATAATCATAAAACATACACATCATCACATAAAATGATTTGCTGCAAATTTGTTTTATAAACTCAATATGTTTGTTGTTTGTTTTTTGTCCCCGATCTTTCATTATATGTGTTAACATGGCCAATATTTCTTGATATGTATCATTTTATCACGTAACACTAAAAAACATATTACTTTGTTCAATTCCCTCTATGTTTCCTCGACAAAAATTCCTTCGCAGTTTCGAGCATTGTTGTTTTTCAATATTTTATCTGTTTTTGTCAAGCCGTTTGATTGAAAAAGAAGGTATAGTTTATTGATGATCACTGCCAATTTTCATCTAATAAATGGCCTTTGATGTGGATTTTTATAATAATATTTACTAACAACGATATTGTTCCACTTTTCATCAGTTTGATTACTAGATACGCTTCTGCTCTAAAGTGTGTGTGTCTCCGGTTTGCGTTAATCATGTATTCGATATAAATGCACCAGTTCAACTCACGCCTTAAAAAATTATCGGCTTTAATATCATGAGTATTGTCGAGTGTGCATAGATAAAAGAATGCATATGAAAGAATATAGAGTCTTTGAATATATTATTTGCTCACACGTGCTATACATAGCATGCTATTAAACGTATTGAGCAACATTCAAGCGAGGATTAGGAGTCTGTTAATAATTAAAATCATTGCCTTTTGTTTTATCATTTCTTAATTGGTGGTGTTGTTTGGCGTGAGCCGTATCCCATTAGGACTAAACAGACGACCGACTGTTTTGTCTTACTTATGTGGGCAATGTACTCTGTTTCGGATTCATACATGTCGACTGATATTGATTCATATCGTTTGAACAGTTTGGCGCATTGAAAACATATTGAAACTATTATGTTTAGAATGCTGTTGACATTAGGGAACTCGTGCTTTTAAATCAGTAAAAAACTTAAAATGTCCCTGTATCCTCGTATGTTTCATGTAAACAACGAGTTGATGTCATTTATACTTCGAAAATAACGACGTGGCATATTGATGACATATTACATAATAAGGGAGCTCAGGGTGTATTTTCAGATGCCAGACACATCTTTGATCCTTAGAATTTGAGGATATATTGATTTATATGATTGTTTTGCTTTTGCAGTTAAAATAAAAACTTAATGGGTGAGACATTGTTCAAAGAGAATGTGAGCTAAACATTTCTCCCGTGTTCTTCCTCCGTGACCTTGTTTGATGACGTAGTTCACGAGTCTCCGCGAGGCTAGCCCCCCCCCCCCCATGGCTTAGCTTATTGACAAATCACATTTTATATATTAATCTATGTATTAATAAATAACGTAACCGGTTGGCCCAGAAGGTTGGTTGCTGGCTTGTTATGTGGATGGCCGTGGATCAAATCCCTGTTACGGCATTCTTTTGTAAAATTGCCTAAAAGGTCAGTAGTCGACTCATGATTTCCAATAGACCGCCAATTGGTGTTCACAATTGTTGTCATTGATTTACATAGAGAAATATAATTTATTAAGTAAAAAAGGGCAAATGAACATCTTTCAAGCATTAGGAACATGATTCTTTTGTGTTTTAGAAAATACTGTTTATAGCACAGGTACTCTACTAATTAATTTAACTAATGGTTTTTAACATACACATCTCTACCGAGACATCCATATAATAAGCTTTTTATAAGCTACAATACGGCACTCTTAATTGCATCTAGATGCCAACAGAGATAGGGAGGACTATCTTGACCACAATGTCTTGTCTCATTAAAAACATGGCCTAGGCATCGTGTATACTTATATGTATCTAACAGAAGATCATATGCAAACAATTTGGGACACTGTGCTATTGTATGGGGTTGTGAACCTTAACTGCTACAAGCGGCTGGACTCCTCCTGCATCAAGGTAGTTAGATACCAAGTTTATTTGCTCCGTTTTATTTTTGTTTTTGTTTATCTTATCTAATATGATCTTATCTGATCTTATCTGATCTTATCTGATCTTATCTGATCTTATCTGATCTTATCTGATCTTATCTGATCTTATCTGATCTT
>JAUUEB010514801.1:0-17827 GCA_032362205.1 Clione limacina | reverse complement strand
TTCTTTTTAGAGCTCTGAATGAATTACATGTGCTACAGTCTTATTATGGACCTCATCACACTGTGAGCATCCTGATTCTATTTTAGAGCACTGAATGACAGTCTTACTATGGAGCTCATCACACTGTGAGCATCCTGATTCTGTTTTTAGAGCTCTGAATGAATTACATGAGCATCAAATAATCATAAAGGCTATAAATCTCTTTGCATTTATTTACTGTTACACTTAATACCATTTAGCTGTTTTAACAGAAATAATCATGGTCTTACCAACTAAAACTTGCCAAACAGGGGCATCAGGACTGTCCATCATTATGAGAAATTCCAGAACATTTGTATGGAACCTAAGAGCAGCTAGAGTGACAAGGTCATTGCCCTCTGCGTCTTTGGTACGCACCATAGCACCAAGGTCAATAAGGCACTTCACTGCAGAGATCCCACCAGAACTGGCAGACAATAACAATGGTGTGGACTTTTGACTGTAAAATAAACAAGGTCAACTAAGTTGAATTCTCTACTAAATAAAAAATTAACAAAATACTCCAATAGCTCAAAGCACAAAATGAAAAGAAAATATAAATGTTTTATACATCTAAAATTTAATCAACTGCGATAATAAATGAAGCAACCCTGCACTGGGTATTTGATTTTCTTAATTTTTGCAAACAAAAGTAAAGTTAATCTAAGGCGTAAGTTGTCTATAATTGCTAATGTTTGTAATGTAGAATAGATGGCAGCCTTATACAAATTGGACAGTATCCTTGCTAACTGTTTAAGATAGCGGTTAAAACAAAACATCAAAAAAGAGAGGTTCCATTTCTTATAATTAAGAATGGGTTATCAAGTTCTTCATTAAGTATTCTCCATAGAAAATACATTGATTATCTGACTGCCATACTGCCATTTGTGCACTTAAACAATTTGGCCAGATATTTAGGCTCTAACAATTATTTTTCAGTTTATTTGATTCAAGGCCTGTTAGGGCTAGTAAAATACATACTCATTCTTTGTTGGAAGCTCCAACAAGCCAGCATTCTTCCTGACCATAAGCTTGATGATAGATCTATGGTCAAAGAAGGCTGCATGATGAATTGGGGCCCAACCATCTTGATCTGTGGCTAATATATTAGCATAATTGGCCAAAAGGCAAGTCACTGAGTCCATTGACCCACATCTGGCAGCCATGTGGAGTGCTGTAGGGCCTAAGCAAACAAAATGACCCCAAAAATATTTTTAGGTAACAACAAGTAATTGTCCATGAATAAATTGTCTCATAAGCTTGTACTCTGAGTGCTAACATTGATTAAGCTTCAATCAAAACTTTCCCATTTTACAATAGATAATTCATCAAACAACTTATTTTATATTGTGATTTTGAAAAAAAAAACACTAAGTGGTACGCTTGATCTTTCTTTTGCAGCACTCTTGATCTAATAAGTAAGTTTCCTTAACCAACACCCATAATATACGCAGACCTATAATTTCTGAAAATAACATTTGCACGGAAAAAAGTATATGTTTATTTGTGACCCAAAGCAAAATTGCCAGTCTGCTGGTAGGAAAACAACAAGAAACTACACTATTAAAACAGGAAATACCAAATATAATATGAACAATTTAAATTGGTCAGCTGGCCAAACAGAAAATAATCTAACTTATTAATATTTGGAAAGACAGAGGTATTCCTAAAGAACTGAAATCAAAGATTTTAAGTGTCTTATTGAGCCAATAGTACTATATGGGTGTGAGGCCTGGACCCAAAAGCAAGATGACAAGAACAAAACCAATTGCAGAAATATTGTTCTACCAACATCTTCTAAGAGTAGATTCAACAAACAGAAGAAGAATTGAGAGCTAGCTGAAGGAACTGTCTGTGAAACGAAAAATGATGAGAGCAATTAATAAAAGAAGATTGAAATATGTGTGCCAAGCACTACGCAACAAAAAAACAGACCTGAATAGTTGCTTTTTTGGATTGGTAAAAAGTAAAGTTTTGTCGCATCCTTGTGTTCAAGCCTAGGGGAATCAGGGGTGAGAGTCCTGATTATTCTAGGTATAACGCATAATGTGGTAGTTTCCCGTTGCTTTCCATGTGTCTTTACTTCCGCTTAACCAAAATAGTTTAGCTACTCTCCGTTCAACGAAAGCCGCACCATGAACAGGGTGCGTTTTTGAAACACAAAAGATGGTCAAACCCACAGTGTTCTTGGTGATAGACCGTTGCTATTAGTAACTGTGCTATCTTACCCCTTCTTTCAATTAATAAATTATAAAATATTATGTTGACTGTTCTGCAATAGAAAACTGATGCAAAAAGAAGTAGACCACCACAATATTGTGCATTGGCAACATCTCCAAAGCCAGCAGACTTGAAGTTCTTGAGATGGCAATGATCAGCAGCAACAGAGACAGATGGAGATCATTTGTGATGTCAGTTAGTGCCCCTACTCGCATTCCCGGTACTTGAGACAGGTAAAAGGTAAGGTAACCTAACTTTGTTTCTGAATTATGATAATCAGAAACTTCCTATTAATTGATAAATATGCATTCACTTTCTTGCAATCAGAGTCTAATGCAACTTATTTTCAGGATCTGTCATCAGTTTTTTTTGCTTGATTTTTCAAAAGAAATTGGTTGCTCAGAAGCATGCTGTTTCAATCTAACCACAGCCAAAACTGATTGTTCACTTGTGATAACTAAGATAACGTTAAACATGATAGAAACCAGAACATGTTAAGACACCTTAAGAAAACTATTACAAGGTCAGTAATGTAAATTTGCATTAATAATTAGATTATAATCCCAGAATTTGGTAATTCAATTCAAGAACTAAGTCTAGACCCAAGCAGTGACTCCTGCAAAACTCACTTTTAAAATGACATGTTTTGCTTACAAGCTAGGCTCTTGAGCTAAGCATGAAGTAACACCTACAGAAGTCGACAGTGCTGAACACTGACTTACTATTTTTTTTCAGCTGATTTAAACATTACACATTCAATTTTTAAGTTTCATTACTTACAAAACATCTTTTCAAAAACATAAATTTAAGAACTATAAAAATAAACAAAGAACAACAATATTTTCCCCGAAATGAATGATTATTCCGTTGAATTCTCCAAATTGTTTAAATTGACATATAATAAGGGCCCAGGTAGAAAACCTGGGAGGAGTATGTGTGGAATGATCAGGTGCTGACGGGCATGACTGCCATCAACCCCTGTGACCGCCTGACTTGGCGTGGGAGATTGAGACATGTCAAGCTGGCCCTACCCTCTGTAGAGGATTAATCCCGACCAGTATCACAAAATTATGGATATGATGATGATGATGATGATGACAGTTATCTAATCTGAAAAAGTTAGTAATTCTGAATACTTCATCGGTAATGAACGGAAGAAAATTAGGAGCAGAGTTAGTTATAATTGTTTCAGGATCACCACTAAGTGCTATTGAGAAATTTTCTGTAAACTCCAGATATTATGGTTTGGATGTGATAGCATTTGATTGCGGGTTACCATCATCAAAATTATAATTTCTTCATTCCTTATCAATGTTTTTAGTACAATCAATACAATTTTGTCCACGCTTAAAAAGCTATTATTTAAAAGGGTGACCAAACAAAAAGTAATCATGCAACAAGAAATGAATCAAAAATGATTGAAAATGCTCACTTGCTATGTGTCTGTGTGTTTCAGGATAATGTATTTAAAAAGCTCTAAGGTTTAAACTTTTGTTGAAGCTCTATCTTTTTAAACTTTTGTTGAAGCTCTATCTTTCAAATTTTTGTTGAAGCTCTATCTTTTAAACTTTTGTTGAAGCTCTATCTTTCAAACTTTTGTTGAAGCTCTATCTTTCAAACTTTTGTTGAAGCTCTATCTTTCAAACTTTTGTTGGAGCTCTATCTTTCAAACTTTTATTGAAGCTCTATCTTTCAAACTTTTGTTGAAACTCTATCTTTTTTAAACTTTTGTTGAAGCTCTATCTTTTTAAACTTTTGTTGAAGCTCTATCTTTCAAACTTTTATCGAAGCTCTATCTTTTAAAACTTTCGTTGAAGCTCTATCTTTTTAAACTTTTGTTGAAGCTCTATCTTTTTAAACTTTTGTTGAAGATCTATCTTTTTAAAATTTTGTTATCACGGCAAGCCTAAGTTGAATAAGCAAAAAACCCATTTGGCTACAAAGATCAACATTAAGCCAAGGTTAAACTCAAAGCATAAGATGAAGCAAATTGAAATTATTAACAACAAGAATCAACAAAACAATAACAAAAATGTGCCAATTAACCATGAAGTGCTTAAGACATTAAAATTGGAACAAAGATATAAGCAAATTCAGGAACATCCAAGAAGGTCTGAAATGACTAAATACCATCTGTTGATGTTTTATCGTTCAGGTTCGAGACCACAGAATTTTTTGCAAAAATATTATGTCCAAAGGAGGTTGTAGAACCGTCACTAGACATAACACTTTGCCTTGCACTTTGAATTCCACTACTGCTTTGAACCCCACTGTCTCTACTGAGAGGATTTCTTTCTCTCTTGCCTGACCAGAGGAAAGAGTTTAGTGCATTCTAAATTAATTGCTTGAAATGTGTAGGTAGGCTTTTAATTATCTGTAAGATAAAAACAGCAAAATAAAGCAGGAAGTGGAATAACTTAAAATAAGCCTGTTTTGTTCTTTTGTTCCCTTGCTTTAGTTTGAACAGAGTCGACTCTTATCGTTGGCGGAAATTTGCAATAGCTGCTTGTCACACACTTTGGTGCTTCCCTTCTTCCACTAACCACATTCAGAAACTGCTCTTTATCTAGAGTAAAACAGATTGTAGAAAGAACGTTTGAATTGTTAAATATTGCCCAGATGGCCAAAATTTTAACCACAAAGGGATCTTAAGCACCCACACAGAACCTACATTTTTTGTCCATCTCTGATATGACTAGATACTTGATCTTGCTTACCAAGTAGGATCTAGAGGTACATGCAATAACTGATAATTAAATCTGTTTTGCATGAGGGGTAAACATCTTCTCTACATACCATGATAGCCGCAAAAGTTTGTCCAATTGTAATTCCAATTGTGCTTTAAGACAGCCTACTGTGAAGTCTGTCGCCTTAACCACTCAGCCCCTATAATAAGTCCGTAAAATTACTTCTGCTTATCTCATCCCAGTATTCATAATGATAAGTTGTAGATAGCTAGCCTGTTAATGAAAATTACTTTGCTGTACATGAAGTCCTTGAATGTCTTGTTTTCTAAGAGCTAGAAATATCGCCAACCCAGTACTGCTTTATTCAATCTCTATATATCTAAAAGTGGTACAATAAAATAATGTCTCACTCTTGCGCTGGCTGGTCAGTAAAGATAAAATAAAACAGTATCTGGGGGGGTGAAATGTCAGTGAGTTAAAAACATGGTATTCCTGCAAAGTTGATCTTACCCGCTGACATGATATTGTTGCGTCTCATATTGACATCCACAGAGCTCATGAGGAGCAGCACAATGATTTGAGGACGGTTGCTTATTGCTGCATGATGAAGAAATGACAAACCATTCTCATCTTGTTTACTGATTCGAGACCCGGTCATCTTGCGAGCTAAAGCACTAAACATGGAACACATTCCACGTTGGGCACATGTTTTCAATCCATTAAATGGTGTCTGAAAGATAAAATTTAGAGCCAGAAATACATAAGATTGTATAAAGCAGCCAATCAATTATATCAAAATGGTTACAGAAAACTCCAGATTTATGAAACCAATAAAGCAACCATTAAACTTGAAGTAGCTTTCTGACTTAATATTTTCATAGATTGCCAAGTAAAAACTAAAATTAAAAGTAAAGCCAAACATTTAATCAGTATAACCTGAGCATTTCAGTGATAATGCTACTTCTTCAAATCTAATGTCAGTTCAATAAAGGGCTCTTCTAAGCTCTCCACTCACTTGAGTACCCAAAACTCTAACAAGTTTCTGCTAATAAAAAAAACTACACAAAAACATTAGGATCATTATTATTGTATGTTTTCAAGGCAAAGACAATGTCATCCTGGTTTAACATAGGTTGGAGACAGCAACACAATTTAAGAGTTGTCTACAAAAGGTGAGGTGGTATTCCTGATCAGTAGGTTCAAATTGTATCTAATAATAAAAATAATTATAATAAATGCCATTTATACAGCGCATTCCAGGTATTAGAGGCTTATTCAATGAGCTGAACACATGTTATTATTACCTTGAAAGTCCTGACAGAGACACACATGTACATTCATTGTATACAAGGGATCAGTCAGTTAAGCAATTCACCTTAGTATTCTTACAAAGACATTCACTGCCTTTAGCCCTCTATAACCAGTTATACTGCTGGGTGGACAGGAGGGCAACAGAAAATCTATGCACCAGGATAACAAACACAGTTGTGACACAAAAATACAAAACTATAAATGTGTTGTTTGTAGACAAACCAGGATGTGCAGTTATGCTTTTGGTATTAATTGTAATGTTCTAAGATTTTAAATTGATTTTTTTTTAATTTATTCTCGGTATCTTTGAATAAAATCTTAATGAGTGTATTGTGCTACTGGCGAAGTAAAGAAAGCAAGTGGACAAAGCTCGCACTTCGGCTGTCAGCAGCATAGAGAATCGTTTGCACACCAGATAAGGTGGGTCAACACACTAACTTACTGAAAAGAAATATAATATCAGATATATCTACATAATAAAAATGAACGGCTGTTTATTAATTTATTGTAAAATATTGCTCTTCTTTAAAAAACAATCTAACTGATTAAAAGTACTTACCCGCAAATTTTTTAATTTATTAGTAGTTTAAACTTTTGCCTAGGATATAAGAAGTTTATGGTACAGGGTGATTAAAAATATTGCAATGTAAAGATGTTATGCCCTTTCTCAGTTGTCCCCCCTGTAAATCCTGTGTTATTTGTTAGTACAGTTTCTACTTCCAGTGAATATGTACTTGTCTACTAACCAATTGATAATTACAGTTTAAATTTATCATATTATTATCAAGTAAATGTGGATTTCAAGTGCTTTTGAAACAAAAACTAACCTTATATTTGATTGCTTTTTTATAGCCATAGTTTTTCTTGAACTGTTCATGCATATTGTTGTCTGAAATGGGCAGTCTCTTTGGCTTCAATTTATCCATTTCCTCACAGTATGCCCTAACCCATAGCGGTCTTTGTGGATTTGCACCATAGAATGTCTCAAAGTTGATCCTTATGGCATAATATCTGCAAAGACAAAGTGTATTCAGTGGAGCAGCAAGGTATTAGGCAGATCATGTGCCGAGTAAAATTGTGAGTGGGAAAAGAAGTATGACTCGACAGTCATGGAAAAAGCGTCGGACTAGACCAAAATATTTGACTCATACAAAGGTAAATGACAATGATTCTGTACATGTAGTATTGCGACAACCACTAACATCAGTAAGATTGATACCAATTTCTACTAGAATGTTAAGTATTGCATACCTGGCAGAAGCCTATCAAATGCAATAAAAGAACTGTTTCCTGTCTTTATATGCAGCTAAACTTTAGCTCTAAAGACATGTGTTACATATCAATTACAGTCCATATATTGCTAAATTTCAATCATCCCATATTATGATCTAGCAACTATCGTGAATTTTGACTGACAAGCGCAAACAAAGTCTGACCCGGCATGAGAGGTCAAGAATTTTTTACCTGGCGCTAACACTAAGTGATTTGTTCTTGAACTGCTGTGTCTGATCTTCAAATAAAGTCTGCGTTTCAGTAATTGTGTCCCCGATTCACGCATCCTTAAGTTGTTGTATTTGTTAATGCATTAGCTTGAACAAACTAAACTTTGTTTAGTTACATGCTACATGGAAAACAGACTATAAAATGATGATGATGATCATGTACGTCTTCAGAAGGGAATTAAAAACCTTTAAGTAGAATTCCAGAAGTTAAGCCAGAAAAGCGCACAAACAGATTTTGACCAAGTTTGAAAAATTCTTACTTAAAAATGTATACTTTTCAACTTCCAAAACATAAATGATACTTACATTATTCTATTACAGAGCCAGTAAAATTGAAACTTCAATGTATTCTTTGTTACTCACTATCCTCCTAACCTTTAACACAATGGTTTATTCTATAGAAAGTGCAAACCAAATAAAGATTGAATCAACCCTATAGTAGACCTCATACACAAATCAATACTATCCCACTATTAAATTCTAAAATTAAATGTCCTTGATCTTGTCTGGAAGAAAACCTGTGAGTCTGAGTCATTATTGCTCTAAATAATAAGTAAACAATGATATATCAATGAATTTGTCAATCATCATAATGTCCCTATCCTATGAGCCTTACTATACTTACTGCTGGCCATCTACCGTCACCACTGGAATGTTATAATGTTCCTTAAGTGCTTGATCTAAATGTAGAACACCGTGAAAGGCATTCTCTGCTATGTCTGAAATTTCACGGTACTTTTCTGCGAATACTTTCGGGGCCTCTGTCATGGTATCTGTCTCTAAGTCAATCGTTATACCTTTTAGGAAAAGAAATTATTGGCGAGTTTTGATTTGACAATTTCTTAAGAAAACACTATATCTATAAAAAAAAATCAGCTTTCATAATCAACGGTTTTACATCAATCAGATCATTTTAATAGAAAAGATAATGAAACCAATTTAAAGTACACAAGATAATAGACATGAAAGCTACTGATAACGATGACAATGTATATAGTTATTAACGGCTGACATAGAACAAACATAAAATTTATCATTTCTTTAAATAAAAAGATACAAGAAAGGCATATCAAAGAATTTCTTAAGCAACTTTCTTGTTATAACATGATAAAATATTGAATCTAGTTAACTTCTGGTTGATTTCCTTCTTTTTTTTAAGAACATTTGAAACCTAAATAATTAAAATATATCTTTCTTATGTTAACTTTTTGTCTTGACATTTAATTGTAAAATATATTACTATAGTACCAACACCCAATTTTGATAATTACTTTTCTATTTTTGGAATAAACAACATAGCTTTGCACTTTGCGCCAGGACCAAAATTTCTTAATGCTGACTCTCTGTCTCTTTCACAGAATCTTAACTTATCTCTGTTTTGGTTCTAAACTCAGCTGATTTATTTTAAGAGAAGAAAAATAAAGAAATATTTTAGACATCTGTTAATTTTCGTGTGTTTGAGTTTCCATCTTTATTTATGATATAGCTTACCTCCATGAAGATGAAAGTAATGTTCACTGAACATGAAATTTCTACATTTGAAGTCAGACCCAACAATAAGCGGAGGAAGTTCTCTTTCAGTGCGGCACTCATCAGCTGCAAAAAGAAACATCAAACAAATACTTTCTAAAATTTTGTAGTTTTGTTAGACATTAAGATATTCATGTTAAAAGAACAATGAAATAAACTAATCTCTATCACAAGGGCTTGGGTCACAAAACACGCTTAATTCCTTTTTCATTAACATTAAATTAGCTTTTTGCATAAGCATTTCAAAATCTTATGTCAACAGATATGAAAAAATGTGCTCAAAGCATGTACAGAACACCAGTCTAATTTAATAGTTACATACAGCAACAGCGCTAGGGGGGACTTTAATTCTGCTTTAGAAATACAGATGCATATCTTTCAGGACACTGTTTGCGTTATTTTGTTTTTCAGGAAAACTCAGTCTAAACCTTAAACAAATATTTAAACCCTAGCATTAGAAATCAAACAAAGAAAAAAAGGGTCACAATCAACAACTAAAGAAAAAATATACGTAGAGTATGAGTAATTACCTCCATATGGGACCATAAGTCTGTTTGTATCTGGAATTTTCATTCTCTTTCTCATACCGAGTAAGAATGGTGTTATGTAACTGACAAGTTTGAGAAGTTCTAACTGTTTCCGGACCTCCTGTTTGGATGCCATATGTTGCTGTGGAAGAATCCAAACATTTATCTTATAGAAGTAATCTCAAGGCAGTTTTAGGGAAAATTAATTTCTTGAGTATTAATAGTGATAGAATGAAAAAAATCACGTTCAAGCCAACCAACTGGCTTAATTTTACACTTGATAATTGATGATTCTTTTTACACAATATAATAAATCAGATAAAACTGAACGATGTAAAACTGAACTGTGTACCTGTATGATCTCCTCATGCATCTGTAATCGTGTCTTTAGCCTTTCATATCCTGTGTGGTCTATTTGATTGCAAAGTAGACTGACAATACTTGATACTTCATAGTCTGCACTATATGAGAATTAAAGAATCAAGAAAAACATATGATAGTTAATTCAGACCGATAGAAAAAATCATTCCATTTAAAATATATACCTCATCACCTGCTTTGAAGAAACGCCCGTTTTCTGTGAACCTTCTACATTGTGGTCTGGTGTCACAGTAAAGTTTCAAGACTAATGCCCATTGTCAAAAACTCAAGGGCAGATAATTTCCAACATCACACAAACCCACCCAGTCACATAGTGTGATACAAACCAAAAGCGACAACATTAGTGACCTTTATTTAATGATCACATATGTAACATTAGGTGTGAGATATATGGGTGTTGGCGAGTCACATATACAAATAGACATGTGTACCCAGAGGCAATGTGATTGTCAAGGATGAGATTAAGTCTCCTTGCCAACATGATGAGGTAACAATGGAATGAGTGTTGTTAACAAGGCCTGAATCCAGTGGCTTTAATAGCATGTTAAGTGGAAGTGTGAAGATAGCAGGAAACAGTAGGAATTGTTCGTCTCAGATTTAATCATAGCATTATTTGCAGGTTTTCAGATCAGATTCTGGTTGCGAAACCCGGGATAATAAAAAAGAATTGCAACCGCATTGGGCTTATAATGGTCATTTCTACATTGGAAAAACACAGGGACATAAGGCATAAAGTTGACGGGAATATACACAAAGAATACTGTACAAACAGTAGTGTTCACCTACACAGGGGCGTATCTAAGGGGGGGACACTGGGGAATGTCCCCCCCTTTCGTTTTTCTTCTTTACAGGTGGGATAAATTGCCCTTTTCAAAAAAGACAAAAAAAGGAAGAAAAAGAGGGGAAGAAGAGGGGAAAAAAGAAGGAAAGAAGAAAAAGAAGGCATACTTCTCTTTAAAAATGCCTTTTATTCGTTGAAAATGCCCTTTTTCTCGGAAAAAAAAGTTAAATTATGCCTTTTTAGATAAGGAAAGTGCCCTTTAACAAAAACAGATCTTTTCAAGGGGGGAAACAAATGCCTTAATGTTTTTGAAATGCCTTTTTTTTCGTGGAAATGCCCCTTTTCTCGGAAAGTGGCCTTTTTGTTTCAAAAATTAAGTTGAAAAGTGCCCTTTTGAACTTTGTCCCCGCCCCCTTTTCAAGAGTGATCTAGACATATAAATAAGCCATGAATGGTTATTTGCATTAAAATAAAATTATTTCAATTATTAAAACTATAAAAAAAAAATGCTCACCAAAACTAGTAACCCAATATCAATATGTGACATACAGAGGAGACAGAACTCTGCATTTTATGGGATATAATGTATAATATAACAATTCTACCATTAACTTCTTCAGCTGCTGCATCATTTTAGTTGAAAATGTTATCCTAATACATATGATTTTGATTCACCTTTTAGTGAAATTATACTTATATATATATTTACATCTCTGATGCACTCTTTGCGTATTTGATTCTATCAAATTTATTCTTGAACATATGAATTTACCTATCATCTTTCTGATAATTTTGTAAAAAATAAAATAATTTAAATACCCAATTAAAAAGATTTTGTACAATGCCTTCTTTAGAACATGTAAGAATTGAAGACATTTTGAATTGAGACAGCAATATAAATACCAACTACCAATGCCACAAACCTTCACTTCATTCATTTTAAAAGAGGGAACTTTATTTTCTATGTTTGAAACAACTTTAAAAAAGGATACAAGAAACATTTGGTCTTAGTTCTTTTATGTTATCAATTAACAAAACTATTATAGGCATTCATCAACTGAATGGTTTCTCACATTACTATTTATGTCATGTGATCAAAGAGGCACAGATAGCTTATTTGGTAGAAGCGAATTCTATCACCAAGAACAATACAGGTTTGAGATCTAGTCTCGACCATATTTTGTGTTTCAAAAACGTCACCCATCAATTCAGCAGCTAACCTATTAAAGCCAAGCAAAAGTAGAGGCGCATGAAAAACACCCTAACACCATGTTGCCTAGTGCAATCAGGACTCTTACTCTTGATCCCCTTGAACACAAGCACAGGACAACAAAAAGTTAAGAGAGATAAAAACACAAGCTTTTGTTAAAATGAACACAAAATGTATACACCCACCGATATTTCACAATCAAACTAGAGTAACAAAGAGAATAAATCAAAGCAATGAATATAAGAACATTATATTTTCACTTACTCTATGATATACATATTTTTGTGGCTGATAGCTTTGTTCTGACTAAAAGTGAGTCTCATACTCAAATTGTCAACATTGCTCATGAAAAAACGTCTCTCCTCAGCCATCTCTGCATCACCAGAAATTTCAGCAGGCATTTTGTCATAAATATTACCAAAATCAGGGTCCTTGGTGATGTCAAGAAGGCCTGTAACAAAAATGAACATTTTTAAGAATAGTTCTTAGGTATACAGTGAAACCTCTGTAAGACATCCCCCGACAAACTACAAACCCTGCTTACAGCCTGCGTTTTTCTTTGTTACAAAAGGCCACCCTAGTTTAAGAGTTAAAGTCTACATTTGCCCCTTTTAGCCGCCAACCGCCATGTCTGTCTACTGTACACACTCATACAAATCAATGCAATGGTTAAATAACTGTTAAAGCCACAACAACATTTTGAATGGTTAAAAAACAAGACGCCCACAATAGTTTGGGAGTTGAAAACAACAATCCAGGTGTCACTTTGAGTGTGTGGAATAAAAAAAAAAGTACATAACTGTATTTAAACGATTTGTCAGCAATAAATCACATTAACCAGCCGTTGTCATTAAGTGCATATATTGAGACAAGGCACCTCCTCTAACCTAAAAATTCTAAACAATAGCACAGAGAAATACTAAGGATCAAACAAATTTGGTTATCACTGTCGCAAAGTGGTCAGTGCACTCACAAACAATGAAAAAGGTATGGTGCCAAACCGCACCAGGGATTCTCCCTCAGGTTTTTCTGCTGCCTTGACGTTGAAAGTATAACCTGTAACACAATGGCAACCTTACAAAACAAATTTGGAAATGTTTTCCTTGATGTAAAAGTACCTACCTGCACTTAGGAATTCAGTCAGCAATGGCTTCTTCGTCTCTGGTTTACCCATGCTGTTAACATCAAGATTTGAGCGCCAACGTTCACTGAATTTAGTCCGTTTGTCTTTAGGAAAGTAAGCACCATGCCACAATGATTTCATCATGTAGTCAACAGCAATGAGAAGCTGGCCTACACGTGTGTCATGATAAGCCGGAGGAATATTGCAAGCAGTTGCCAGGTCATAGTTTGCATCTAGGGAGATATTAGGTGTTTGGTGCAGCACATATATACCCATGGTCAATTCTCTGATGATATTATGAACTTCTCTGAAAGACAAAAGACTCAAATTAGAATGTTATCATTTCTTTAAAACTATAGGACTTGATTTTATAATGCAACCTATTTTGAAGCATATAGGTAACTTTTAGTGTTCTTTTTTTTAAATCAAATTTAAAAACATGTGGATAACTTTTAAGATATCTACTGTGTGTTCTTGTTGTTTGTTATATTCTGTGAGTAAATAATTTAACAATACAAAATTGAATATATTTCATGTAAAACACAAGATGACCTGACAAAAATTATAATTTGCAAATCTTAACATAGGGAAGGAGAAGAATTGATAGGATTACCAGACTGCACATGGCTGTATGAAGGCAGATAAACAACTTTTAAAACACAAATTTTTTTGCACAAAAAAAGTTCAAATGCTAAACTGAAACTTTCAAAACCCTTTAAGAAAGAATTGTTCAAGCATATGCAAAAACAGCAGACTTAACTGATTAACAAGTTGATGAGGTCTTGAAAACTAATGAATCAACTATTGACAAACAGTTGAGTGTTGAAATTGTCATTATAATTAGAGGAGACTCTAACAAAAAGTCTAGTCTGACAAAGGAAACACAAAATAAGAAGGGCTACTACAGAACTTGAGACTGGCAAATAAACTTTGCTGAAAAAATTACTTCATTGTTCCAAATACTGTCTTTTAAAATTGAGGAAAGTATGGACAAGGACAGGCGGAAATGAAAAAAAAGACCTTATTTTGAGATCCAACACTCAGTGCTATAATCTCATGAGCTGTAGTCTATCAGATATTTGGCATTTGACATAGGTCTTTTGTGTGAACTGTTTAAAGATTATACTTGATGGAAATCAAAGGAAGAGTATCAAAAACAAGCGTCACTTGAGAAAATAATGGAGTCTAACCTCAACTGTCACTCTAGTTGTCAAAATAACAAAGAAATAACTGAAGTCAGATACTGGCCAAAGGGAAGTAATAAAATAAAATGTTATGTAGTCTGAGTTTATTGAATATGTACAAAAGATTTTTTTATGTTGGTTATTTTGGAGTGTTTATGAACTTACAGTAGTCTCCTATGATAATCATATGTTCGGTCAATGACATTTACTTGGTTTAAAATGGGAGGGCAAAGTATGTACAAACGGTTCTCCCATTTAAAATACAGTCAAACTCATTTAAAACCGCACACGCTTAAGCCAAATTTTTGCCATGTTCAAACCGACAGAAAAACACCTGTTATTGTTTTAATGGAACAAATTGTGACAAAATTTTGGTTTAAGCAAGTTTGAATGTATACATCATCACCCGCTTCTATGACACGCCTTTTTTGTGATACCTTGTATAATTGTCGGGTGTCACATTTCACCCGTATTCTGCACACACAAACTCTCTAAGAGAGTTCTGAGTAACATCGACAATCAAAAATCACCTGTCACACACAGTGGACAATGTATGCTGAACTAAACACATACATGCTAAAGGTCATTTTCTTTTAAAAATAAATTATGAAAAAATAGGGGGAAAACAGACTATCATATTCTGTTTACTGAGAATTATCCTTTAGGTCTTTATTATGGGAGCACTCTGATACTTTTGTTTTCAATTAATGACTTTGTCTTTTAAACCTCTAATGTTTGACTTACTTTGCAACTTTTAAAGATGCTTACCTGTAGCATAATGGTGGACTCTTTTCATCTACAGGAAGAAGTATGACTGCATTATCACTCTTAGGATTTACGTTGGAGATTATACCCTGAGGTTGGTCTGTAGGCAAACGAAATACATCAGTAGAAAGCATCCAATGTGCCATGCTAAACTGGAGCAGTTCCTGACAGTCATAGCGATCAAGAGCATCAAAGTAAGATGCTGCTTCTCGTGTAAGGGTTCCCAATTGGGCAGAGTCATCATGAGTATTAGACATGATTCACCTGGAGACGGGTATTTAACAATTCAGTCATTACAACATCATTTTTTAAAAAGAAGAAATTAAATAAATATATATACATCCATATATCACAGTTACAGTCATCATCATTGCCTCCACCCCTTCGAGGATATAGGCCATGAACAAACACTTTCCACCTGTCCCTATCTTGGGCCATCTTTTTAATTTCAGTCCATGAGAATCCGCTCATTTCCCTATCCCTTTCTGTGCATCTTTTCCATGTCTCTTGTGGCCTACCCCTTTTCCTTGTACCCACTGGATTCCATTCAAGGGCCCTTTTTATTATGCTGTTGTTTGTCTTTTGTAAGATGTGTCCAATCCAACGCCAACTACATTTGCCTAGATCCTGTTGCGTCCTGTCCAACAACCCTACATTTCTGATTTTGTCCTTCCATCTAATCCTAAAGATCTTTCTTAAATAAGAATTGATGTATGCTTGGAGTCTCTTGGTGCACTCGGTTTTTGTAGTCCTTGTTTCACTGCCATATAGTTAAACATATAGTGCCAGTAATACAGACTTCACATTTGAATTGAAAAGCCTGATCTTATTGCAGAGTGTGATCTTTCTGTCCTTCCACATCTTGTTGAGAAGAAGAAAGACAGTCCTTGCTTTCCTATCCTTGACTTTATATCTGTCTCTGTTCCTCCATTGCTGTCAATCCAGCTTCCTAGATAAACAAAAGATTTTTTTTCCGAGCAAAGTTATTTTCGCATTATCGATTTGTCTCATTTTCATTACTTTTGACTTTCCTTGGTGAATCCGATGATCTATCAACTTTGACATCCGGTCCAGTTCCTTGGTCTTTGCTTGCATCTGGTTTTGGATGGGAGACAGAAGTGCCAAATCATCTGCAAAGTCGAGGTCTTCCAGGGCAGGGGGTCTATTGAAGGCAAGTTTTAAGTTCTTTTTATTTGATTCTCTCATCACCCAGTCAATGGCTAAGATGAAAAGGAATAAACAAAAGAAATCATTGTTTGACGCCTGTCCTAACTGCAAAACTGTTGGTCAGTTTGCCTTCATGAAGTATTCTGCAGGTAGATCCTTTGTACAATGTCCAAACTAGGATTACTACTTTCTGTGGTATTCCATAGTGTCTCATAATCTCCCAAAGAATTGTTTGATGAACACTGTTGAAGGCCTTTTCATGGTCAATAAAATTGATAATAAGTGGTGAGTTCCATTCCAGAGACTGTTCTTCAATTATCCTCAGGGCTACAATCTGGTCTGTGTTGGAGCGTTTTTTCTGAAACCTGCATGCTCATCTCGCAGTTTTTCATCAGATGATGCTCCGATTCTCTCCAGGATGATCCTATTGAAAGATTTTCCTGCAATAGAAAGCAATGTGATTCCCTTTTACTTGTTGCAGTTGCTGAGGTCTACTTTCTTTGGTAGCTTAACCACCAGACATGGGTACGAAGCCGGCTTCGGCTTTTGCGAAGCCACAATTAAGAAGCCAAGGCTTTGGCCTGTTTTCAAAGACAGGCTTCAGCTTTGTGATATTTCCAAAAATCCTGGAAAGTTTGTTCATTAAAAAAAGTGTTTTTCTTATTCCAAATCCATTCAAAAGTGTTAATAGGTTAACTATACACTGTTTACAAGGTACACAACACTTTGTTTTACTGAAATAGGATGATTTAACCTTGTTATAGAGTTTTCTTAAAACGAGGGCTTCAGCTTCCTGTTAATTTTTGGAGTCGGCTTAGGCATGTTTTGAGATGAAGACCCTCGTCTATAAATGACAAGGAATTGCTAATTTATAAATACAAACAGCATGGTGTCAGAATATATAAAAAATATTGCCATGAAGGTGCATATAGTAGTTAAAGGATAACAGTAGAGTCTGGTTACTATATACCGCGCGGGAATGTCCAAGTTGCTTTGAATTATTGATAATCGTATTATTACTTAAACAAAGAAGGAAAAAATCTTTTCTTTTGCCTCTTTACTTCTTTTGCAGCTGATAAGAATTGTTAAATCAGGAGTATAAGTAATGCAGAATAGTTTTTCATTTGAAGTTTTGTGCTATTTAACGTACATTTTTTATCAGAGGCTTTGAAGGAGGACAGAAATCGAAAAACTTCATCGCTGAAAACAGCTGTGACACATGCCTTCATGACAGCACATATATACTTCTTCTTCTTATTGTTTGCCAGATGACTCAAGCTTGAGCATTATACTGGCGCAACGTTTTTAAAAGCAGCAGCCCCCTGGAGTTAGTAAGATTTGTAAAAAAGGGCTAAAAAGGGGGACAACTGTATTTATACAATAAAATATATGTCCTGAGATCTAGGAGGTTGCACTAATTG
>JAUUEB010514690.1:0-17830 GCA_032362205.1 Clione limacina | reverse complement strand
TTAAAATTAGGGTGGGAATATTTGAAGTCGTGGTTTTCCCTGGCAAGGGGAGCGGAGAATAGTATGAATTCTCAAATAACCCCTAGACCGACCTACCTACCTACCTACCTACGTCTTTAAGGCAATTATAAATATAGATCTAATTTTCTCAATCTGTTTTTCCCTACATATTTTGTTAAAGTTACATTTCTCTTATTTTACATTTAAGTAATGATGACATGGTATAATTATAAATAGCTTATTTTACATAGTGTCGAGTTTGAACTCTATCTGAGTACTCAAGTTTCTAGCTTCAATTGTAAAATAATGCGACAAAGTATGGGATTTTATGTTATCTTGGTGTAGAATTTGGACACTTAGAAGATTTCATGTTAGATTATTTCAATAAAAGCTAGTGACGCTAGAGTTAGGGTTATCGGATTATTTCATAACTGTGCATAATTTGACGAGATGACAAGTGTGCATTTTAATTAATATTTTTGAGGTCTTCAGCGTCAAATTATTTTGATATAACCGAAGTGTTATCAATGTATGCATCTTACTTGATTGTATAACATTTAATAAGTCTTGTGGATATAAGATATTTGTAAAAAATTACTTCTGATTATCTGTGAAGAGGTAATAAATAAAACGTAATAATAAAGAAGGTTTTGTCTAGGATTTTATTCAATACAAAAACACAGCATTAAATATAATCTGTCTTATTGCTGGTTTAGAATATAGAATGATGTGTCAATGAAACTCGACGACGGGGTTTTATGACAATCTTCTAACTGTGGGCTTACCCTAAAACTTTACAAATCATGACAGGAATGGTCAAAAGGTTCTTTTAATTATTTTCTAATTGACGTCATTGACCGTTAGGTTATCTCGAGCAGAATGAGGTACAGTTATTGTTTTTTTTAATAGCCAAAGCAGCCGAAAAGAGGCTGATGAATTTTACTGACATAATCCACATGCTCTCCCAAATACCTATATCAGTGTTGGGCGACTGTTTGGAAAGTTCAAAGTGTTTGAGTGTGATGAACAGATAGTATTCAGAGCAAAAGGGAGTCTTGAATCAATACTTATGTACTGATATCTTGGCAAGATTTACTGTCAGCTCAATACTTTTCAATGAAATTGTACTTTTGCACAACATTATCGCATGGTTTATCTTTGAAGAGACACCTAGTACATTTGTTATATCTAAAAGTAAAGTGCTTAGGATAGTAGAGCTAATGGAAAAAAACACCCACAGGCTCTTCCAAATGTACTATCAATTCAATATTTAGAAAGATAAAAGATAGAATAAATTTACCTGTGAGGTCCGGTATTTGTTTGAAAGTTCTTTCATTTGATTGTTTATTTTTTGAATTTTTCAATAATGTTAAATTGTGCCTAAATTTGCTCTACAGTTATCGTTTTTTGCTTTTGCAAATAATAAGCCGATCTATTTTAATTGTTTATTGAGCATAAATAATACAAATTTCCTTAGGTTTTTCCTGGAAGCTTTGAAATAACATAACCCATCCATAATAAATAATTTTGATTATTCCAGGATCAACCAGTGCCCAGTCAAGATGACATAAAAAGTCTTCTAAAGCAGACAAGATGGGGGTCACAGGTCAGCACAAATGAGAGTCAACTCAAAACTCTCAGTAATGTGACGTCTGGACTTGGTACATGGATGACTGTACATCAGGAGAAACTGGAGGCTGGAAAGACTGGTCTGGACAACTTGGGCAACACATGTTATATGAACAGTGTACTACAGGCCTTGTACATGTGTGATAGGTGAGTCATACTCTTCATACTCTAGCAAAGGTAGCTCCTGATAAATGACATAATAGGAGCTTTCTCTGCTAGACAGTAAATGAGATGTCCATATTACCAAATCAGTAAAGCTACTGTTTGAATATGGCTTCAATCTTAAGTGATAGATCATCTTGTTTTGAAGAACATGCTTTACATGTGTGGAGAGAAACGTTTTCTCCAGGGAATTGGAGCTGGAGCCGAAGGGTTTTCAGCTGAAGCTGGAGCCGAAATTTTTAGCTGCAGGCTCCAGCTCCAGTACTTTTCATTAAAAAATAATATTTACTACCAAAATGATGATTTTGAAATTTATTTTTTCCGGGTCATTAGGTTAAATTTCTTTAAGTAGGTCGGCGTAGGTAGAGCCGGAAATGGAGCCGGAGCCGACTTTTTGAAAAGTGCCGGAGTCGCATCATTAGACATGCAGCCCCGATTCCCCGGTTTTCTAAAATGTGAAATGACATTAACTTTTTATAAATGGTTTTGCGTTGAGATATACCAAGCAATCTCTCACTTAACGTATATACCCGAAGATACTGCTATCTAAAAGTTACTGCGACCGCCGACATTGTAAGATATTAAAGTGCTTCAGATCGATTGCGATGTCTCAAAGGTACTGCAACCTCTACTCTGGACTTTCAGAAAAAAGAGAAGGAAACCTATTTGACAACAACAAATGAACAAAAATCTAATGGATAACGACTTAAAAAGATAACTATTTTAGTGTTCTTTATACTTGATAAGATAATCATTGTAGCCCTGATATGACAACACATTTCTTGTTGTGTTTTAATAATGCCCATTTTTTGTAATTCACAGTTCAAAGTATTTATTTACAGCAAAGTTCAAATACTTGTTTACGTTTGTGTAGCAACTGATTTTTTATACACTACCTACAGTATTTTTGAAAACAGTGAGCGAGTTCCATTCAGGAACAGATCATTAAAATATTGATTGTGGTAAAATATATTCACATAACTTACACTCCCGGCAATTCACAATAACTAATGTAAGGACACTACTCTTTCTTACCCGTTCCAAGGACTCACTTTAGAAAATGGCCGACTTGTACTTACTGCGTTTCACCACTTTTTAGAAGTTATTTTGTTTGGTTATCCAAGTATAGTGCAACTAGTGACTCTGGGTGTATGCACTTAATGACCCCAAAAAATTACAGTATCTACGATTATTTACAGTAACCTTAGTCTTGAACTAAATTCTTTTGTTATCCGAAAACAGTTATTCATAGACACATTTCACAATGAGGCTTGATGTGAAAGCAAACCAAATCCATTTTTTTGTGTCTTTTAATTTTGTTTAGTAGGAAGTAAATCAATGTCTGGACTTATATTGTGTTTATTGTAATCATGGTTTTTAGTTGCTTATTTTCATTTTTGGGAGGTAGTAATTATTGCTAATCAGGAGATTACTTTCTTTCTTGAAACAATCTTACTTTTTTGCAAGGTGAACATTTTTGCGTAGTGGACTCAAATCTTGGAATATTCATCTGTGCTAAAAAACAACACATCTGCATTATCTGTACTTTGGTATATAAAAACAAGCCTTACCATTAAGTATGTGCTTAGATTCAAATCTTTACTCATCATTCACTTACCCAATAAAATCCTTATTGCACATGAAGTCTGAGTGTCTTTTAAAGAAACTTTCTCAATACACAACAAACAAAAACAAGTATTAACAGTTATTTAATAGTTCCTGTAACCCTTCACCATCTTGACCATGTTATTTGTTGTACAGGTTCAGACAGGGTATCTTTAGCAAGCCACCCACTGGAGGGGAGAACTTGTTAGTCAAGTTACAGCATGTCTTTGCTATGTTAAGTCAATCACTGGTGAGTTGTGTTTGTGTTATGTTATGTTATGTAGTTATCCTCATTTGATATCATAGTTATTCTATTTTACTCCAAAAGACATGGGAGAAAAATAAGAAAAAGGTTTCAATCTTCAGCATATAGACAGCTCAAAGTTGTTTCGGGGAATTATTATCTTGTTTACTCAATAACTAATAATTCAACACTGAAAATCTGAAAATCATTGTAGAATTGGAGTATCTCGTTCGTTTTGTTTGTTCATTTTAATCACAAATGAAGTCATCTTTTGTTTATTTGACTGATTTGCTTAAGCCTACTCTTTTACACACTTCTGTTGTCTGTGCTCTTTATGCACTGAGTCCTTACTCCTTGTGTCTCCCCTCTTGCCTGTCCAAGACATTATCATTTTCACAGCTGACTCCCATAGCAACTTAGCCTCTTAGCACATAGTAGAGACCACCAAGAGCTTGGACAGCAGTGCTCATACTGAGTGTGTGATCTGGCTGTTTTTTGTTTTATAAAAAATCCACTTCCAGGCAATGTTACCAATAACCGATCGTAGCTGTATATGTATAAAGGTCACCTGCTGTCTTAACCTCTCCCCTGCTTTCAGGACTTTTGCTATGAACATATAATGCCCTGCTGCAACAGCTCTGTGAGAACATGGAGAACAATGTGAATTACTGGTATTGCAACCATGTAAACTTTGAAGCTGGAACCAGTATCAGGGTGGTTACCATACCTTAAAAGGAGAAGCTATATTGTGACACATTTACTTCCTTTTCAAGCAGGATATAAACTCAGACTTTGCCATTCCCATGAATGACTGCTTTTCATGCTGCTATTTTAAAACTCTTTGTACCTAGATTTATTGTCTGTCTCCAATATAAAATTAGGTAGTCAAAAGAGATAATTCAAATTTTGGTTTTGTAATTAATGCTTTATACATTTAATTCATGCTTTTTTGTCACCATTTCCAGAGACCATCGTCTGCTCCAAGAAATTTCCTTCTTGCGTCACGTCCACCCTGGTTTGAACCTGGACACCAGCAAGACTGTTCAGAGTTTCTCAAATACCTTCTTGATCAGCTGCATGAAGATGAACATTCAGCGAGTAAGGACAACAAAAATCACAACAGGTCCTCATCATCAGGCGGAACATTCAAACACAGCAATGGCAAATCAAGCAAGAAGGGGGAGGTCACTTTGACTTCTGTCAAACTTAAGTCAGAAGATACAATGAATGGCAATGAAGTCAATTCTGCTACATCTCAGCAACTCTCACTGGTAGAAAAAACTTTCCGTGGACAGATGCAAACAACTCTCAAGTGTTTAACCTGCAAACAAGAGTCTCAGCGCGTTGAGAAATTTTCTGACATTCCACTTGCTTTCCCAAATTCTTCAAAGTCTGCTAATGTCCCACTTAAGATTTTAGCAGGTGGAAGTGCAGCACCCATGGGTAATCTGCCAGAGTGCTCTTCACATTCTAGAGATCCTTCTACTTCTTCCCAAAATGTAATACATGTGACAGGAAGTGCTAATACAGCAGACAGCTTTACTTTAAATGATCTCTTGTCTTTTTACCTTAAGCCCGAGAGTCTTGATGGGGAGAACCAATATCACTGTGATTCTTGTGGAAAGCTTCAGGATGGTGAGAGGAGAATGAACGTTGTGGAGTCTCCTCAGTATCTCATTCTCACCCTCCTAAGATTTTCTTATGATACAAAACTTCATAGCAGAACAAAGATCTTTGAGGATGTTCAGTACCCTAGAACTTTGGTGCTTCCTGTTCATGAAGCCTCTTCTCCTTCCTCTAGCTCCTCGTCTGTGCCCACCAAAGACACAAATTCTAGTTTCAAGAGGCAACATTCTAGAGGAAATGGTTCCAATGGAAATAATAACAACCAGTTCATACACAACGCCAACAACAACAACATTAATAAAAGCGAACATCAACTTTCTCCAAGATTTGAAGAGATTTTGAAGCAGCTGGCCCCTAAAACAGAAGATTCCCAGTCAGCTATAGATCACTATGATGTGTATGGTCTTTGTGCTGTTGTGGTGCATTCTGGGGCATCCTCAGAATGTGGACATTATTACTGCTACGCTAGACATTCTACCGCACAGAAAAGTGACTTGAAGGCTCTGGAAGAGACAGATGTTGATCATAGTTCTCTTGACTTGTTGCCAGACAAATGGTACAACTTCAATGACAGTCGGGTGTCACATTCAAGTTTTACATCATTTAGGTAGGTACTTTATTTTGATAAATGATTTATACTCTTCTGACATGTGAACGTAAGCCGTTTCTAGCTTGAGTATTTCAAGGTGCATGGCATTACTTTTATGAAGAAATGATAACCTTTAATTTTTAACGTTTGCAAAAATGCTTTGATTTTGTCTACTAATATGTAATCCTAATGCCCTCCATTTTTTACAAGATACCTTACACAAATAGAATGTGTTTTATCTGTAGGTAAATGTCTTATTGAGGTCAAATATAAATATAAATTAGTTTCTTAAAAAATATTTGTTAAATGGAAATGTATTATTATTTTAATTTTATAAAAGATACAAAAATAAAGATTTAAAAAAAGTCTGTGCAAAGCAATGTTGTACATGAAATTGAAATACATGTCCTATCTAGGTTGGACTGTATCCGATGACCCAGCTTGTCCATGGTCATTTTTGTATATAAATACAAAGCAACCCAGTAGAAGCACTGAGTCCTGTAATACTCTGCTCAATCTGAAAAAAAACTATCTATAATAGTAATAATTTCTGAAAATTGATACAAGGTTTTTAGAATATGTTATATGAAGAATTACAGCCAAACCAAAAAGTCTGATTACCTCAGTTTGCAGTTTTTCTATTTTTATAATTTGTTGCATTATTTTGCCTATGTTATAGTGCAAGGCACTGTGATAGTCTCTGTTGTCAAACGAGAATAACCCAAGTTTGTGAAGAAGACTATTTTCAATCATAACACTTTACATTTGCGAATTGCCTTTACCACTTTAGTAAAGTTAAGTTCAACTAGCAAGTATTTTTTTTTGTGTAAATAGCACAAATTGTCTGCTTACTATTACACACGCATTTTTGCGTTGTTGTTGGTGTCTATTAACAGAACCTTCATACAAATTGTTCCTTTTTTTATTGTTATCATATTGTTCCCAGCAATGTGACCAAGAAATTCTCCAAAGACACAGCATATGTCCTCATTTATCACAAACTGTCAATTGATGGCCAGGATGTTAGCTTGACCTCTGACCCACCTCTGCGATCTGACCTTAGAGATGCTGTTGTCAAGGACAATGAAAAGTATATCAAGGTAAGATGCTTATACAGTGTAGTAGGCAATAGGTTGTATTGAACTTTGACATATTTGGTGCTTGCAAGTAACATTGCCTATTTGGCAATATTTCAATATATTCTAAGCAATAAAGGCATTTTTTATATTATTAAAAGTTTTTTCCCAGCATGTGCAAAGTTTATCTGTTACAAGGCACAATTTTTTATTTTTGGAAATGGGTTTAATGATAATGTGATGCAACATTTGTTCATTCCTCTTTCATGAATGGAAGGCATTATTTCACACATTCCATCAAATAACATTGGAGAATATAGGTATTGTTATAAGCTTTGTTTTGACACCTGATTTTGTTGATAGCGTTATGTTTCACAATTACCATCATAGAGGCGTTACTTTTTATCACACTAAGAAAATGTAACCAACTTGGTCTATCATTTCAAAAAAGTCTTTATTCCAATGTATTATTTTGTCTATTACTATGTACTAGATTGTTATTGATTTTGCCAAAAATGTTAATGCATAACATTTATGACTATGATAGCTTAAAAGTATTAGTACATTATTCATTAGCTATAAAAAAGGACCGTTGACTAACTTGTTTTATTTGTTTTGCTTTCAGGAGCAGGAGTTAGAAGCCAGGGCCAAGGAGGAGCAGAGGAGAAGATCAGCATCTTTTGGTTCTAACTCACTACACAAGTGGAGAGACGACAAAGATGATGATGACTTTAATGGGGGTGGTGGAAACTGTGGAGATTCCTTTGGTGGACTAGGCAACATGGGACCACACTTTGTTTTCTGATCTGGAGGTCACTGGGCAACATGGACCCTGCTTTAATTTCTGAGCTGGGGACCACATAGTTTGACCTAGAATATAATTACATTTCTACATGGTCTAATGTATCCATCATGAAGTTCATACAAATTACAGTGCATCTCAAAAATGTCTCCCTTAAATCACAAGTAGGACTTATGGTGCAACACAAAATTTTCTTTCATCAAACATGTTAAGCATTTGTAGAATTGAGACTGATTTTGAGTGATTTAAGTATATTTGAGAAGTAGAGTGATAGACCAATACACAAAGGGTTAAAAGGTCAATGTGTTATAGCCAAACCAAAAGCTATTACTTAAAACGTAAACAAAGAAGAAGAAAAACATAGAGTAATATACACTTCCGGCTTCTAGGTGATCGAGTGAACCTAAGTGCTATGATATTGTTTTAGTTGAAAATTCTGATTACAGTGTTTTCATTGGTTAAAGATGATGACATGATCAGCTGCTTGCATAAATTTGTATTGGTCGATTAGATTGATTGCATGTTATATTCAAGACTTTTGAAACTTTGGTTTTAAAAGGTAAAATTTTTATCTCTTAGAATATCTCATAAGGCATAACTCTCTTCATCTACAACGACATAGGACTCCCAGATCCCATCATTCAGATCCTTGATACTAGGGTCCTGGTCATCCATGTTCTTATTAATATATCACTACCCATAAGGCCAACATTTTACAACGGGCTGATCACAATCACAGCTAACATCAGCTGACAAATTAATTTAGCTCAATAGCTAACCGGTTAACCTTTAATTTTGTGTACCTGTGTCTTTGCAGATATAATCTGGATTAAAAATGAAGCTATGATTGTAAACAGTGTTTATAGCCCCTGGTATAACTAAATTATTTTATTAACATGGATATGTTTGACAGCCTTCTTATTTATTTAGTAACATTGTACATAATTTTCTTTGAAGAAATATAGATTATGACACATATATCTATGACTTTAGCTTGTGTTATGATTGTCTGACTTATGTTTTCTTTTAAATAAACTCTTATTTATTCAATTTCTGTTTTTATTTCAACAGAAAGAAATCTCTTTGTAATAATTTGATTACAGTACTGATGTATCATTATTTATTTTCTGCAACTATTTATTTGTTTTTATCCAAACATGAACAATCTCACAGTAAATGATCTAGTCCGCTTATTAGGCAACTGTCATGCAGTCTGCTATAAGATTTCAATATCGAGGGATGTTGCTTTTGTCAAACGGACACATATTGCACAGTCAGCTACTCACATTAATAATGAGTATGCTCTCTGCAGGTCTGTGCATAGAGGAATATTGGTCTGTCTTGGCTACAGTGACATTGCTTCTTGAGATAAAAGATAAGTCCGGTGTTGATACAACATAAATGTGTCACTGTATCTTGAATCATGTCATGTTATTATAATTTCTTTATCTTAGATGTTAACCAGGATAATAAAATACTATATGTTGTGATATATTTAAGTCAAATGGCAGTTGTTGTGTTGTTTATACTGTCTGTATATGCACACAACTGTTACATTTGTGACTATTGTGCTCATGGTGTATTTAATGTACAAAGTCAAAAATTCATCTGTCCTATTTATATGAACGATAATATATTCCTACCATGTCCACATTGACAGGGCAATTAGATGTGCATACATTTATCTGTTTTTGTAAGCATATAATTAAGGATGACTTTAAATTAATGATGACATCATGATATGATAGTATGGCTTGGTTACTGTTATAACGTTTTTTTCGTGAGTTATTTATTTTTCTTGAAATACTATCTCTCGCAAAAGGTTATAGGTAAAATATAAAAATAAAATGGGATGTTAACTTGGAAAAATACTTATTTTAACAATACACGCATTAAAATTAAATTAAAGGTCATTGCCTGCCCCTCGACGGTGCAAAGTTGTTTTCAACAAGAAAAACAACCACCAATCCTTTAAAGATTGCAAAAAAGACAATGACATTTTTGGGTCTGGCTTATATTTGAGAAAATAAGTCCCTTGTGATAGCTTATTTTCTAGATTTGCAAAAATAAATCACTCGCGAAAAAAACGTCATAAAGTAAACATCAAATTATGACAGTTTGACTTTGTTTTTTTCAATGTGTCAAAAATGTGATATAAGTTCAGACGTATGGTGTTTCATTATTTTTTCATAAGGAAATCAATTAAAATGATTAAAAAAATGCAATATTGAAACTATTTAGGAACAATATCAGATCAACTGCCATTGCCTTCAGATTTGTAACACATGTCCATAAAATTGCACTACACCATGAGACCAATACTGTAGCATTGACTTCACAACAAGTAATGGCACTAACAACATGACGCATTGGTTTTGTTCAATTTGATGCCGTGCCAGCTATATACTGTGTTGTGAATTTCACTAGATATTACGTATACTGTAAATCCTTGTCTATAAGCACACTTTTTTCACAAAAAAGTCTGGGCGAGGAAAATGATCTACACAGTCTTCTAACATAACTGCACTATCAATCTTTTGGCGGCGTCATTTAAGTGTTTCAGAATTGTGCGCTACTAATTTCCTAATTTTTTAGATAAAAGCAGTCAAAATCAATAATTGATTTTGTGTACAAAACAGGACATTACCTTTAAAGAATCTTTAAGGTTTTTAGAGTTTTTGATAGTTTCAAAATGTATATATACTAAGTTTACATGATTTTTTGGCATTTCTAATTCTATTTGGGACACCGGGTCAAATGAATTCTGAAATAGTTGTTCACAATAAAAATTACAAACAGATAAGATAGACGAAGCCCAGAAGCTTTTGTTCAAGAATAATTCTCCAACTTGGATGTATTCACAGGGATAGAAGGGGTGTAGTTAATCACGGATAAGTCTTATAGACAAGGGTTAATAGTATTCTGTTTATTGATTTCCTTCAAACTGTTGTCAATTATGGGCAGGTTATTGTCATATGATTGACATGTGTGTTTTAATCTATGAAGTTGATTGGTAACAAGATATTAAGAAAATATGTAGCTTGGGATCGAAAGATTTTTGGCATTGCCTTTTCATGTTTACAAAGGTGAACCGAATTAAAACTACACTGAGGAAGTGTCTGTTATCTTTTAAAATATGCAGTATTATTGACCTTTTGGTGTGAAAATGTTTTTGTTCCAGTTTCTTATTTATTGTCGCCATTAACTTCTGCTCAAATTTGAATCAGTATTTATTGACGATCTGTCTCTATTAGGGTACCTTAACCATGTACACTATTATCTAATCAAGAAAACGTCCATCTTATTATACATGGGCTACCATGTACACTCGTTAACAAATTTGGTTGTCAAATCCGCTGAACATTTTTCTCTCTTCAAATTTCAGCTATATTACATAATTTTTGCCTGGCGGATATATGGCTTTTTGTACAAGTTCTTCCAATTGTTCAAAGCAAACTGTTTTATATTGCTTCATTGGGCCTGTATTGTGGTTTACTTGTTTTGTGTAGAGTGGTAAATAACAAAAGGACCTCCTGAATTTTGTTGTTTCTTAAGTTTTCATGGAGCAGCACAAAATGTTTGACATGTGCCATGAGAATTTCAATCAATTTAGCTTAACATGAAAAATAGTTTGAAAGAAGATATCATTTATATACAGTCTTAAAGATAAAAATATGAAGTCATTGAAAAGAAATAGACATTTTAATGGCTTTAAAAAAAATTAAACTGACATCTTTTAACCAAGTACATTATATATGTTGACGTGGTTGTTCATAATAAATGACTTCTAAATAACTCAAAAGGTGATTAATAATTACTTTCCTCCCTTTATAATGACACAAATATTATAACCATAATAATCATTTCTAAAAAAGACTTTGTTCTTTTATGAGTATACATGTGGTACATGTCTCAACTATGGTGCATGGCATGATTATGATACATGTCTAAATATTGGTAAATTTTCTTGATAGTGGTTCATAGATACATGACTTGATAAATTGATTGTAATGGTACATTTCTTGATGATTCTATGTATCTTGATATTGTACATTTCATGATAGCAGTAAGTAAGTATATGTTTTGTTGAATGAAAGGAATATGTTTGAAGTCAATAAATATAGGAAATGTTAATGAGTCATTTACATGTACATTTTGTGATTGTAAACAAGTTAGATACACAAACCAGAACATTTGATATCAAAAATATAATCATATGAATAAAAACTATGTCATACATTCACTTATTTGTTTGCTTATTTTCACAATCCTGTTGCCAGATCTGATGAAGATGGAACCACAACCAGGATAGATTTTGTTTTAGTAATGTTTAAATGGTTCAGTGCTTTTCTAGTCTTTAAGATTTATTTGTTTTATTATCCTGCAGATTTTAATATATTTTTCCAAGTCTTTTTCTATATTAATTACTAGTGACTTTGGCGCTTTGGTTTTTCCTCATTTCCTAAGAAGTGAATTAACAGAAGAAGAAGAAGAAAAAGTATCCAAAGACCAACCAATTCCCCTCTTATGTTTTCAGTACATAAAGAGTATTAAAAACGACCCCTTGTGAAAATTCAGGCTCCCTTGGTTGTGGAGCTTCATGCCAATATCCTCCACCCGTTTGAAAGCATCGGATTAAAAATCGTAGATTGTAACCATTTAAACCAAAAGCATTCAAAGTACCCCCTTTGTATGTAAGTTATAACATATTAAAAGCTCAGCCAAGTCCACATATAAAAACATTGGTAAGTTTGTTTCGCCTCTATATGTCTCTTTCCCATTTAAAGATCCAGTATTTGCCCCTGCTTTCTACCAAAAGAAGTAAACACAATTGTTCATAGTCTCTGTGCAAAAAGTTTTAAGACAACATCACAGATTTACAATATCCAAATTTCAGCCATCCTTTCGAATACTTTTCTATCCACGACCGAGAATGCACACAGTATATCACTGTATCAAAGGAATATAGGGAAAAACAAATAAATTCATTATATGTCAAATAGTTGCATTTTTATGATTTGAAGTAAACCTTTGGTATGTTTGTAATCCAATGTTCAAACTCCAGCCAAATCCACCCAGGAACTATTGAGGAAATCGTCACGCAAGCATACAATTTAGTGTATATTGTGATAGTTTCTTTCAGTTAGGGTGAAACAAAAAAAATGGTGCAAGAAAGTGTGAAAAACTATTTTTTGTATGATGCATAATGCTGGACATTGGAAGGAGAAACATATCCTAAAGACATGATAACGTTGGTATATCGAAAGATAAACAAAAGAAATCAATGAGGTGGTATGAATATATCTGAGAATGGGCCAGAAACGACAATGTAAGATAATCCATGACATTCTAGTATTAGACTCAAGGAAGAACAAAATAACAATAGAGTGACAACATCAGACAAGTTATTAAAATCAAGTAGGATACCCTTACAGGGACAGCAATAGATACAGGACCTCACCTACGTGGGATTGATAAATCCGAGAGTAGAAGTAGTATTGTAACGAGTAAGCATTCTTTAAGGGCCTATTTTCAATTGACAATAATGAATTGTTATACCTTCGTCATAATGCTATGAATATTTTAGTGTGTTTTTTACTATTTTAAACTAATTTGTTAAAGACTGCTGCACACATCTTGAAAATATTGGTATATATTTACTTATTCTCGAAATTGGACAGATTGTTTACATGTTTGAATGACTAAGCACAGTGTGACTTAATTCAAAAGCTTCGCATTCTTTTATCAATGATGATCATAAACACTTAAACACTAACACAGTTGTTGCTACTAATCTTAACATATTCAAGAAACTCCTTGATGAATATTTAAATTGTATTCATTATGATTATGACTAAAAGGGCTGTAATAAGCCACAAATTCATACAACGAAAATGGAAAATCACAAAGAGGGGTCAAAAAAGCCAAGTCGGCTATTGTAAAGACCCAGGAAACTATGAATCATTCCAAAACTATTCATCAAAACGTCTATACTGGTAATGTCAATTGCACTGTGCAGTTCCTATTTCCACATATAATATAACAAACTCTCAGTGCTGTCGAAAATATTATGGTCCCAACTTAACGTTCCAAGTTGTCACAGTATACAAATAAGCCGCCTGCTAACCATAAAACTCTAACCATAACATAATTGCTGTCTTACAGCCACATACCAGTATTCAATCAGTATCAAAAGAGAAAATTTGTGAACTTCCCAAGGACACAATGTTGGGCCAAGTAGTGTCTGATTTTGAATCCGATAGACTAGTCACTAGACAATCGTTACTACATAAATGCCTTTTAACATACTGGTGAAGTGCTTAAAATGCAATTATCTTGTATACTTTCCAGGAAGTTGAAAAGGTACAAGTGTGTATCCGTTAGGCCTGTCGGGGTTATGCTATTTTGTAAAGCGCATTGAGCAAGCCTGTAAGAGCTATGCATATAGATACCGTATATTATTGTCATTATTATTATTATTATGACTTTCATACTACGAAGACACCTGCCAATTCTTTGTGAACGAGAATAGAACAATTAACACATGGACTCGTGGTTTTATCCCCCGTTGCCTTTTAAGCTAAGCTTCTAAGACATCAAAATAGCATACGTCTTAATCCCACTTCTCAAGTGTTTGTTGACAAAGGGTAATGGACTTGAGCTTATATGGTACTGTAATCATCGAGTTAATACCACACTTAGTAAGTCCTAAAACAAAGAATAATCAAACAGATAATGTGTTTGTATGTTCTTTGTATCAATTACAGACGTCTGAAGGATTCAAGAAAGGGTAACTGACAACGCGCACGGCAATTAGTTAGGAACACTTAATATACATATAAATGTTGTATTTCACCAAAGACAAATTGTAACTTAATAATTCTCAACGAATTGTGTTAAATGTTTCGACCTCTTTGGTCTATCTTGGTGCAGGATTATTGAAGTGGGCGTGGCACCATATCTGCTTCTACCTCATCTTCAAAGTTCATTTCAGCTTCGGTATGCTAACGGTTTTTGTTGCCAACCGATTCGTTAAATAGCACACAGAACCACTTACGACTTACGACTTACATCGCTGTTTGTCAAATCTCCTATCTAAAAGTCCTTCTCCCTTCTTTTTCAGGATCGGCAGAGGTGGAAAAAGTTGGTACAATGGGGAATGGGGAACATTGTTCTCAGATTTTTTTAGAGTTGACACTCTTCAACATATGAAATCTTGCAGAAAATGTTTGAGTCGACAGTCTTTTACATACGTAATCTCGCAGACATTTTAGAAACCGGTGATGTCCCCCTCATTTGAGTCCAAAATGCTTTATACTCGCACCACTTTAAACAAATTTTCAAATTTTTCATCGCCTATTTTTGGGCATTGATTTGACACAATCCAAATTCGTACCCCCACCCATTTTAAAATTCTGGATAAGCGCCTGACCACGACTAGGGAAGGATCAAATTAATGTCACGCCTTTCATGTCATGTGCTTTTCCTTCAAACCTGTATTCTCTTTCATTGCATGCACTGGGCAAAATATATAAGTCAACCTTTCAAGGATCATATCTCAGATAGCTGCCATGCAGTGAACATTCTGCATGTCCCTTTTACTTTTTATCCTCATTGAGTCTTTAAAAAATGTGGTACTGCTGCATTGTGAGCTTTTGTACTACACCAGAGCTCTTTAAAGCAATCATCTCTATACTTATGCCTGGGCTTTCAATACCTCGCAAATTTGAAAATTATGAACTATGAAAGGCAATATCGATGGCTTTGGTAACATTGTGCGACATTTGCTCTTTTCATGTTTGCCCACCATCATGCCACACGCAATCAAATAGGCTTCCTTGAAGTTGATGAAGACAAGTTCAGAGGCCCTGCTGAAAATTTTCTCTGTGGTGCGTCTTCCAATACTAATTTTAGCCTGTACTTTTGCTATCAATTTTCCTGTTACCGGTCTATGATTGCTCTCGTCGTTGAGTAATAGCTATGTTTAAGGACATCACACAAACGTTTAACTATATCTAGGACTTTATAGATACAGACCGTAACATATCTCACTGTCTTTCAGTTGACATTTCTTTCATTTCATGTAAACACATTGATTTGTATCGATGGCACGTAACAAATCTCAATGATTTGGTGAGTTTTCCCTCTAACTCATTTAGCTTTCTTTTAAACTTGTGATATTTGAGTTGATTTCAAACGATAGCACGTTTTTAGGTATTTAAGATATTCTTAAGCCCTTCCATAATGTGTATACAAATGCTCCATTGTATTTGTGAAAGTTATGAAAAGTCATTTGTTCCTTACTTGTACCATATTTCGGCCTCCAGTCTGGCCCTGGACTCTGCAGAGTATGTAACCCTGGCCATACCAGGCCTCCAGTCTGGCCCTGAACTCTGCAGAGTATGTAACCATGGCCATACCAGGCCTCCAGTCTGGCCCTGGACTCTGCAGATAATGTGACCAGGACCATACCAGAGGCAGAGATATCGTACATATAAGGAACAAATGCATTTTCATAAGGTCAAGGATGACAGATGGCGTATGGAATACTTCATTACAAATACCAACCAACGTAAGAAAGAGAGATAAAAGAAGGAATACTATGATACAAGCGGCAATTGACGATGTGACAATCCCCATCAAAAGTTTATATTTGTCGCTAAATATAAAAAAAATGTCTTTTTACTTTTTCATCTGGACAATCTCATGAACATATGGAACAAAAAGGAAGTCGTTTCGATGAAAAAATAGAATTATGGAATTCTGATATGAGAAAAACAATGTTTTGAGAAAACGGCATTCGAATTTAAATGACATCTACAGTTGTATGATTGTTTGGACAATATGGCCTTTCAAGATTAACTTAAGTGAACAATAGATCTTCAGAAAAACTGCGGTCTCGCAAAATGCGATACACACACATGCAAATCCTAAATCTGTGTCGAAATCTTTATAACTTATATAGTGAAATAGTTGAGGGTCTAGTAAAAGCATGTTTCGATAATACACCCCTTATCACATATACAAGACAATATCTCAAAAAATAAAAGTGCGACAAGTGGCAGCTTTCAACGGGAGGTGTCACATATAATTGTCGCTAAAACAGTAATTAACACATGTGCTCAGACAGAGATCAGACAAGCTAGTGCTCACACATTATAGATTTTTTTTCTCGTAGAAATTGAATTTCCACAGACTGCTATCATCAAGAACAGGTGCGTAGTCAAGGAGCATTGGGAATGCCCCCCCCCCATTTGAGTCAAAAATGCTCTAAATTCGCACCAATTTTAACACATTTTAAAATGTTGCCATTGATTTGACACAAACCAAAATTGTAACCCCATTTTTTCAAAATCCTGGATACGCCTCTGATACAGAACCAAGTTAAAACATATAAAATCGTGCATTTTTGTCACTAAGAATGTCCACGAATTCGCAGAGGGTGTCACCACAAGTTTCAGATGCTACCAAAATCTTCAAAATTGGTTAACAAAAGAAGTAGACTCTGTTTCAAATGTAAGCGAACGAACAAATTTCATAGCTATTATCTTTTCAAAAACTATATTTACTTCATCAAAAAATCGAAATGAATAACGTGATAAAATGCTTGCTAGGAAAATGTTTAAAAGCATCATGTCAATAATATGTGTCTATCTACATAATATAATTCAAAATTTGTTTACTTGTGTGTTTATTTGTGTGTATGCAATGGAATTACAGCCACAGTTTTACTCAATCGATCTGAAACTTTCACAAAATGTTGGTAGATATTACCAGATGTTGGTTAAGCTTTTGGTGACAATCGGTTGACTGTCAGAAAAGCAAATAGCTTTTTAGTTTCGGTGCGTATTTTACAGAGAAAATGTAGAACAAAGATGGCATGAAACTAAATATGGAAACATTTGCATCCTCTTTTTGTCGCACATAATATACGCGACTCAGCGTAATGAACACAAATGTCTATTTCCGTATTAACAGAAATGTAAACAAAAGCTGAAACCAAAAATGAATTCTAATACGGGGTGTTTTAAAATATGATTTTAAAAAAGGGGTGGTGGCATATTTGCGCATAGTGGAGAGAGGGAGAGAGGTCTACA
>JAUUEB010514579.1:3315-17832 GCA_032362205.1 Clione limacina | reverse complement strand
ACTGTTTGTTTGGATAGTGACCTAAGGTACAGTTTGCTTGGATAGTGACCTAAGGTACAGTTTGCTTGGATATTTTCCAAAAGTGAAACTAGGAAGTTTGTGTACGTGCAATGATAACGATGAAAAAACATTGAAAGGAATATAATTTGTATAGAGATAAATATAAACCTGTTATTTGACTGTGGATCTCTTGGAAAACTGTAGAAATCAAAGTACAAATAATGCAGTCAATATCCTAGATGGACTTTGCTTTCCCTTGTGGCTCTTTACAGCATTGAATCCCATACAGAATTCCTTCTGTTGTAATACCCACAGTATTTGTGTACTTTTGATTGAACCTTTAACTGGTATTTCTATGTTTTCTTCAAAAACTTTTATCAAAATAAGACTTCAACCAGGAATTGCAACAATTATTTTTTATTTCTATGTCCTGTTAACTTTAAACATAGTGCTTCAAAATTAAGTACTACATGAGTTTGGTACATAAAAATATTCTACTACATATGTGACATAAATATGCCCAGTATATCATTGTAAAAGGGTCAATTCAATTATCATATGGCAGGGTAAAAATAAAATTTTAAATTTAAAAAGATTAATATTTTCTCTTCACAAAAACGTGCATAAAATACTGATTTCTTTGAATATTTCAGTTTACAGTTCAACTTGTGATATCAGCTATGTTAAACAACTAAAGATATTACTTGTCACTGAGTATTGAGATTCAGCATGCATATAGCCTTTACCCTGAGGTAATCAAACTCTTAAGTTCCTTGGTTTTCTCCTCTCCCAGGAGTTACAGACAATGAGTTTTTGTTTGTTATTCATAGCCCCATCACAATGAAATGTAACTCTATCACTTTCAGATATTACTTCAGCTAGTTGGATATTGGAAATTGCATTAGCTTCATCCATCATCTTCACTGCTGTTGTTGGATGTGGCAGGTCCAGAGTTTCATGAAAAATATATTTACTAACAATGTCAATTACTTGAGGAGTTTTTGATGCAGCAACTCCAGCATCACCAAATAGGGCCCAAATAGTTATGCGAACATCATTTGTAAACATGGTTGAATTATCAACACTTGTTGATATGACAGTGTCTTCATTTTGCATATTTCTTATTTGATCATCTTTTTGTTTCAGTTTGTCATCAAATCTCTCCTGCTTGATTTTAAATTTGGAAATAAGTTTCTGTAAGTTTAGTTTTTCTCTTTCTAACAGGTCAATTTTATCTTTGAGTGTCTGCAAAATTTCTAGTTTCTTAATGTGCCCGTCTTTTTCTTCTAAACATTTCTTCATGGCATAGTTCCTCTGGTAGAGTTTTAATGTTTCAATGCTTTCAAGTTTACCATTTATTTCAAAATTGATAGATCTTTGCTGCTTAAGGTCTTCGTTCAGATTCTTGTTCTTATCATTTAGTTCCTACACTTCATTTCTTCATCTAAATTTGGTGTCTGTACAGAAACAGTTTTAACTTGCTCATGACCTGGACTGCAACACTTCTAGTGTCTTGAGATGTTAGACATAAAGGGAAACGTTTTTAAGATTTAATGAGACAAGCAATGTTTGAAGTTTATCAGGATTTTTTGAAATATGTCAGAAGAGTATTCTTACTCTTTTGTTTCGTTTTGCTAGCAGACGCAGTTTTCTTCTTTTGTCCTGGAGGAGAATTTGAAGTAGATTCCCCATTGACAGAAGAACCTGTGCCCATGAATACATGAGCCATAATTTCTCCCCGGATGTTGCTGGGCAAGGCAGAGAAAACTTCTGGATCTATGTCAGCTGGGAGTTTGAATGGATGAGATGATGAACCTGACTTAGGAGAGGAATATTCTTTGGAAGGTCCTGATGAAGTTCTAGGGCTCTTAGCATCAAAACTGTCATCTTTTTTACCTTGAGCCATTGGTGAGCTTAACTTGTTCGATGAAAATAAAACCTTTTTTGACATTGGTGAGCCTAGCTTGCTTGATGATAATGAAATCTTGTCTGATGTTGATGAGCTTAACTTGCTTGATGAAAGTGAAACCTTACTTGACCTTGGTGGGCTCAACTTATTTGATGAAAGTGAAATCTTGTCTGAGGTTGGTGGGCTTAACACTTTTGTTGAATGTGAAACCGTGGTTGGCGTGCCTGACGATGGTGATCTTAACTTGTTTGATGAAAGTGAAATCTTGCCTGACGTTGGTGAGCTTAACTTGTTTGATGAAAGTGAAATCTTGCCTGATGTTGGTGAGCTAAACTTGTTTGATGAAAGTGAAATCTTGGTTGACGTTGGTGAGCTTAACTTGTTTGATGAAAGTGAAATCTTGCCTGACATTGGTGAGCTTAACTTGTTTGATGAAAGTGAAATCTTGGCTGACGTTGGGGAGCTTAACTTGCTTGATGAAACTAAAACCTTGTTCGATGTTGGTGAGCTTAACTTGTTTGATGAAAGTGAAATCTTGTTTTGCGTTAGTGAGCTTAAATTGTTTGATGAATGTGAAATATTGGCTGACGTTGGGGATCCTAACTTGTTTGATGAAAGTGAAACCTTGTTTGATGTTAAGTAGCTTAAATTGTTTCTGGAATGAGAAATCTTGTTTGACATATAATCTTGTATTTCATCATCTTTTTCATCAATTATAATTATACTTGGACAACTGTCTATTTGTTCCATGGAAAGTTTAAGTGTATCCCCAGAAGATTGTCTGAACATTGTTTCCTTCCTACTCTCATTTGGGGTCGTTAAGTTAGCCTGCTCAATATCAGAAGATATTGAATATTCATCAAGACAAACTACTGTAGAGTTGTTGGTTGTAATCACTTTTTTCAGATCAGTGATTTCAGGTGTATCAATAACCTTTGATGTTTGTATCAAGTTGTCAACTGCCTTGACTGAAGGTGTTTCAAGTTGAAGTAACAACTCTTTGGCTAAAGTGTCTTTTTCTTTCAGATCATAAATTGTATTATTAGTTGTAGATCTGCTGCGTTTTGTTGACTTCCTTGATTGTGGCAGCTGGCGTTTTCTACTTTTGACTATCTCTTCACCACTGCTGGTAGATCTGGTTGACATTTTACTCGACATAAGCACAAAACGTTTACCATCTGAAAGATTCTCAACCATAATGCCATAATCTGCCAGTACAGTCTGCTGAATCTCTTCAGGCAAATCAAATACCATCTTTGTGTCAACTTCATTTGGAAGTAGTTCATCTAAGGACTTCAAAGCAGAAGATTCAACTGTATTCCCTGAAGATTCTTTTGATGTCAAATTTTCTGTTACAAGGTTTTGACTCTCACTTATATCATCTACTGCTATATTCTCTATTATATGCACTGTTTCATTACCAATATTGACTTCAGTATTTTTCACATCCTCAAATCCTTTTTCAATGGAAGATGAATCTGACAAGGAATCTAACAGGGTGCTTTTATACGTTTCATAATCCATGTGTATTTCATTACTCTTTTTTTCTGTTTCAGTTTTATTTGAAGGATCACCTTGCTGCAAATGTGACACATTTGAAGTATATTTCACATCCTCATATCCTTTTTCAATAGATGGTAAATCTGGCAAGGAATCTAATAGGGTGCTTTGATTTGTTTCATAATGATCCATTGGAATTTCACTACTCCTTTTTTCTGTTTCAGTTTTATCGGAAATTTCATCTTGTTGCAAAGTGGACACATTTACAGTACTCAGTTCCTCAGGTATCAAAGCAGTTGTATTGTTGTTTGAACAGTTAGAGAAAAATGAGTTGATTGTCTGTTGTGGGTTGACTGTTTCAGACATTTTGGCAAAGCATAAGTTGATCAAAGTCAGATGAAAATATTTTGAGACGTCTATCAACTTTTGAAAGAGATTTTTCAAAACTGGCATCAAACTGTTGCATGCAGTCTCTAAGCAACCTGAAAAAAAATGAAGGAAAGAAGTTAGTACACCAGTCTGGAGGAAATAATAGCATTTAAGATTTTGTGAGTACAGTCTTACTCCCCTCCCCTAATACCTGAAATTGGCATGAAACTAAACATTTGGTTTAACCTGAACTTTAAAACACCCATTGCACTGTCGTTGTATTAAGATATTTGCCAACAATTTTGGACTTTTTTCCTTTTCTGTCATACCTGTTATGCCCATATAACATTACTTAACAAAGTGGCAAAATGGCAGAAATATCAGCAGACTTGACTACCATGTTGATTATCTGAGGCTGAGTAATTAAAATCTTGAAAATATCCAATAGAGATATTTCTTTATATGAAGAGGAAGATTCTATGAAACTAGTTGAGAATGATGTCATTTCATTTTACTAGCTCTGGATTTTTTATCATACAGCCTGAGATGCACCATGTTTAAAGTGGGTCAAGTTTTCCTAATCTCGTAGGGCATCTTAACTATGTTACCTCCCACACTATTTTTACTACTTGATTGTCTTTCAGATTTGTCTCTCAAATCAACACTATACTCCCTGCACAAGAAGATCTGATCGTTTTAAAGCAATTCATTGTTTTTTTCTGATGTCCCAAAGCATGTTATGTTAAAAACTTTGCTTCTTTTTTAGATCTCACAAAATCTAGAAGTCTTAATTTACCTGCGATCAAATTTTGTACATTTTTTTAAAACCAATAAGTTACTGATATATTTCTTCGGTGGTCATTAATGTTGGGACAATGGGTATTTTTAAACGTGTTTTGGGGACCTTAAGGGTGTTTGCAATTGGTTGGAGCAAAGCGGGCATGAGGTTAGGTAATGTTTCTTTGCCAAAATATTGAGTTCATGAGGATTTAGTTTGTTTATATGAGCAAACAGAGATCTATCAGCAAATAATTTAGACTTTTACAAGGTAAACAAACAGACATTGATCAAAATTTCAGACAATCTTTCAGTTTATCACAACTATCTGTTATGAAGCTAGGTTTTTAAGTGACAAGATGAAAACAATGTAGGTCACCTTTTTTCTGGAACTTTGTGAAAATACTGGCTTGGACAGGACACTGTCTGCTCTCTTTGTGTTGGCCTTTCTTAACTCTTCTAATAGTGAGTCGAACTGTTTGTGGAATTCTTCCATCTTCGTTTACTCTGAAAACATTTAGTAGAAAAAACTAAGTCAATAACTGCCTGATTACTTCTTGAAAGGTAACATGACTTTTTTCTCTTCAAATTAAACTAGACTTAGGTACAGAGCACCTGACATAATATATGAAAACATGAGCATAATAATAAAAAAAAAAAATTTTTATAATAACTATCATATTATAATCAGTTTTCTTTATGAATCTTATGAAATGAAATGACATCCTTTTTTTATCAACACTAAATACTTATGATTACAAAAGTTGAATTCAAGACAATAAGAGTTTAGGGAAGAGTTACTAATATGAAGAAGAATTGTTTCCTCAAGTTAAGGGCAACAATAGCAATTCTGTACAATCCAAAAATTTAACAAGATTTATAAGAGAACAACGAACTACTGCATTAACCAAATATTCTAAAAGAAGGAGAGCTTATGAGAGAAATGAAGACATCAGGCTAACGGTTGATGATACGAGTCAGATCCACATGTTTTTATAAGTCTTGCTAGAACCTCAAAAGTTATTAATTTTATTCTCTCTCTCTTTCGTTCACTAATTAATTTTATTCAAAGTATTATGTGACAACTAACAGCTTGAAATGCAAGGTATTACAAAAAGTGTGCACATTTATATAAACATCATTTCGAAGCGTGCTCACTACCAAAAAGCAGATTCAGGTTTAGGCTACATGTTTATGAAAAAGTGCACAATTTAATTTCCATCGATTTTTGACTGCTATTTGTGACATAAGATTCTAAAATCCAACTTTATGTTAATGGTATTGATCTCAAACATTGACACATTATTAATCAGCTGATCTGTTTAAAAAGCATTTAAAAACTAACATATTGAGATGTGTTATACACTGACAGAGTATAATTAGTCATAGTTTGTGTTGTATACAATGATTGCATATAATACAAGCACTCATTCTACATCGAAACAGTGACTATTATCATTTATTGTGACTTATTGATTACCTTGGAAGTAGACTCAGTAGAAGTTCTCTGATACGCCTCTCAGCATCTACGTAATCATTACAACACTTAAATGAGTCTTCATCACTTAAACTCTGAAAGTAAGAATTAACTCATGTCAAACTTTTCTATTTTACATCAAATCAAACTCAATAATAATACTATGTCCTCATATCCATAGTCATCACAAGAAAGCTTATCCAATCATTTGCCCAAAATAATAATAAAAGCAACTATGGTAAGCATAATATATCTTGTGTTAAAAAAGGCATCAGCTTATTTTTATCTAAAACGTTTTTGTTCTTAATCATGAATAAAAAATATTTAAAAGAAACAATGAATAAGTTAATCATTTAAAATGAAAATTCTAATCTAATATCAACAATACAATCTACCATTGTAAAGGCAGAAATAAAAGTAGTTTACTAAAGTTAACTTGGCTTTATTTTTACAAAAATTAATTCAGACTTTAACACACTGATTGCATATCTATTGCTTTTCCTTAACTTTCAAATCAACAGCAGAAGTGTAGAAGAAATTGTGAAAAATAACAGAATAAAGATGGAAAGAAAACAAAATTCAAAAAGTCATTTATTAATTCAAATTTAGGCGTCTAAGTCATGGAGTAGATATTCAAATATGAATAAAAATCATGAGACAATCAGAAAAAAAAGTTTAACAAATGGAATAAATCTTTTCTACCTGTGGAAGACCAGATGCGTTAAAAGGTGAGTCATCTACACCAAAACTGAGCTCTCTCATTAGCTGACCCGTGGTAGAACCAAATTCCCTGTCAAGAACACTTATATCTGTAGATTGAAGCTGTTTTACTGAAGAGATTCCAATGGCTTGAAGTTGTTTACTCAACCTTGATCCTATACCTGATGTGGACAATTGTTTAAATAAACATGAATTGTTGTTTACAATAGGTTCACAGGATTTTGTAATTTTGCTGGCCATCTTCAAAAGATTTGATTAGCAGCTTTTGTATATTTAAAAATATATCGCTAGTTTGTGTTCAAAATTCATGATCTCCAACTGAAGTTTGTTATCTATAAATTAGTATTTATCCTAGCACATTTCCCAATAAATTTAAAGTTTATGGTTGCAAAAAAATTAAACTTTTTACTGTTTATAACAAAGGCTTTTGTGATTCTATACGAACTTCCTGATGTTGAACAGTTGTGTTTAGAAACGTCAGCAAGCCAAGTAATCACTATCACTAATGCAAAATTGGTCTTTTGGTTAGTCCTTGTTCAAACATTCTTTGTTTGAGGAAGTACAGGGTGCACAATACAATCAAATATGAACATATTAAGACATTCCACTTCTTTTTTGAAAAAAGTGGCAAACCAGTACTTTTTTATTGACGTTTCCCACAACCTGTTTGTATGTTTATGCTTTAACTCTTTGTGTGCCATGATTATTTCCACGTTTTTGCCAGATTTATGTTTTTTACATAGAGACTCAAACAAAAGTTGTAGCTGTTTATAGCTGACCACAGTCTTATTCTGTGTTACAGTAATGGCATGTTATCTCTTTATGTGCCAATCGTCAATGTATCCACGCTTTCTGCATGCCCAATTTTTGCCAAACGTCTACGAAGCAAACTGTCCTGAACAGATACATCCGCGTTTGTCACAAATGCGAGTTGAAGCGCCAATGTATCAGTGATTGGCACACAAAGAGTTAAGCATGTCGAGGAAGTTTTTTTAAGCAGGCATTAGTAAATTCAATCAATTACAGTAAGTTATAGATTCTTGTTATGCAAATTCAGGTTTTGAACAGAAGTTTTGAGGTCATTATCAAAACCATTTCAAGACCTTTATTTTATGTCTGATGTAGCTAAGATCTAGGTGAGCACGTCAAGCCTTGAACTCTAGTGCAGCGAGACCTGTTAAGGTTTTTACAAGGGTCCAGTGTGCCTAAGTCAGGACAAATTTCAAGTAATAAATGGCAAGTTTAGTAAATTGGAAAGGGTAAAATAAAAAATTTTGGATTTTCAAGACTAGATACTGCATTTTGCAATTTTCAAGACCAAATAGAGGTGGAAAACAAAATTCAAGACTTTTTCAAGACTTAAAAAGCACAAGCACAAACCCTGCAAATTGGACAGAAGAATGGATTGATATTATTTGGTTTGGTATGTCCGCTACCAGCTCATATGACATAAATTGACTTATTCTTAGATTAAACTAGCTGCTTTACACACTCGTTTTTGCTCTAAAACTCCTCTTTGGTGCTTCCTTCCACCTAAATGTCTTGGACTAAGATTGGGGACAGGTCAAATCTGTTTGACTATTAATCACGTTTTACTGTTTTAACTATAAAAGACATGTGAGAGAACGGTCTTCCCTAGAAAGGTTAGAGTTATAAAGAGGCATCAATCTTCAGTAGATAGCCAGCTCAAAGGTGTTTCGGGGAATTATTATCTATACACCTTATTTTGAATGAGCTGGTTCCCCCCAAAGTACCAGAGATACTTTGGTGATGCTTTTGAAATTTAATGAAGAAGATATTTATAAGTACGTCCGGCCAGTTCAAAAGACTGGAGCGAAAGGAAGTAGATTTTTAGTTACCTCCAAGTAAAAAATTAGAATCGAGTGCAAGCGTCATAACCAAAAATAAGGAACATCGTTCTCTGTCCGATCAAGGAACAAAATAGAGCGGCACGAATCAAACACAAAAGGCTATTGTGTAACTTAATACTGCATCAAACATGAGACTGACATACTTCTATGTACAAGAACGATCTATGCTTTAAGTCAACGTTAAGGTTGCAATGAAACTTTGTCACATGATCAAACCTCGTCTAATCATGTGACTAGCAGTTAAACATCAGTCAGCTGAGGAAGATTGTCAGATTTTGTATAACCTTTCTTTCTACTATTTCAACATTTCAGATTATGACAGATTGCAGTTCAGTTCCAAGGATATACAATTGAAGTAAGTGATGCAAATGTTTGAGTTATGTGTTGACAGTCTGAAAATCTAATGACAAGAAAATGTTGCGTGTTTCCACATTTGTGTTCACATTGTGAAGCACAGTCAATTAACTCTGCCATTTGTTTGACCTTCAGAAGTATCATATAGTCAAAGCTAAGAAATCACTTGGTTGCAAGATCAGCTTTTAAGTATTACAAAATAACATTACAGCCAATTATGTCACTTTATGCTCTTTCCTTGGCCCTTTCTCTTTTTCTCCTCATCATCAATGATCTGCCTAAGAATATACTAAGATCTTTTATTAACAACTATATAGATGACACCATGATGAATGTGTGCTTAATCTTGTATTTTAACAGGTATTTTGAGAAGCAGATGGAACTTATTGAAGAGACAAAGCTGCCTGTGTTCTTCCACTGTCGTGAGGCTTATGAAGACTTTGGAAATCTTGTGTCACGCTACAGAGACATCATCCCTGGTGGTGTGGTAAGTCATTTGTGTGGCCAAAGTCATAGTCAGAATTTTGATCTGGATATTGGGCTGTGTTATTTGGTGATTCATAACATATTCTCACATGATAAACAAACTTTTAGCCATCGCACACTAATTCCTGACATCATTTGCTAATAGGAAAAAACAACTGTGTCATGATTTGCAGAACAACAGATTGAATGATTTAGGTAACTTATCAGTTTTCAATGAGTATACTATGAAAGAGATTGCTGAAGGTCAAGGATGAATTTTGAAAGAGAATTTTGGTAATGCAAATGGCTTTAAGTCACGGAAGTGAATGTGTTGAGACCTTTAAGCAAACCTAGTTAATTGTTTTCAATTACCTGTGGCCCTAGCTTTTCAAACATGCTACTATCTTTTCATGACCCTATTATAGTCCAGTTTATCTAGAATTCTAGACTTGGACCTTTGGAAAATTGCATTCCAAAGTTTTTTCCTTCATATTGCTTCTCTTCATGGTCTCCAGTTGAACATATCAAAAGCCCTTCCGTTTTAACATTGAGGAACATGTGATATATGCATAATTAAAAATGGCTGCCAATATCAATTCAGAAGTATCACACACATACAGTTTCTCATCTGATAGGGCTATGACCACAATCAAAGTTTCAATTTTAGGGGTTACTTAATTGAATGAAATTTTAAACGAGAGAGACAATTTGGCCGCCTTTGACACGCACACAATTTCCAATAAAAGATAACCACAATTTATACTGGTGAACCAGAATTTTCCTTGTCATCCTTTTTATTAGTCATAAAAACAGGAGTCTTAAAAAGCACCAAGGACATAAACAATTGCATGTACTTAAGTTCAAACGGATGAACATCTCAAATAAAAACTAGTACGTCAAAGCAAACATAAAGACTTGAAAAAGAAAAAGAGAGAACAATTGACTCTGAGACAGGTCATCAAGTGTGAAAGGTTTGAAAAAGCAGATATTTGGCACAGGTAGTTTCGGGAAGTTCAAAATTCCTTTTTATTGATTTAAAATCTTTCACATTGTATATTATCTTATCTTAGTTATAAGCCTGTAATCCAATTGACTTAAAACCAGAAATGTTTAACTGAAAAAGTGTAAACACATCAAGACACTTGTTATTAGTATTTATATCTGAAACCATTCACTTGGCTTCATCCTGTGCATTCATGGATTGATAGTCTCCCCACAACACTGTCTCACGCCAGGACCCTCACCACATGGGGCCAAATTTAAGTAGTAAACTCGGTTCATGTAATCCTTGAAAGGTGGCACAAGCATAATCTCACGCAAACAGGTGGTTGATCAAACCAGAAGGTTCCTTCTTGACTACATAGGAATTTCAATCATAACAAAAGTTACAAGTAGCATTCTTACTAAGTATTCAATAAAACCAATGCACATTGAACTATTAGATTACAAATATTACATAAATCATGTCTTTGGTTAAGCGTATTCTAAATTTTTCTTTTCCTTTTCTTACGTAGGTCCACTCTTTTGATGGCACCAAGGAGGATGCAGCTAAAATGATTGAGCTTGGTTATTACATTGGTATCAATGGATGGTAGGCTATAATAAAATGTCAACACTATTTCTTTATTGCACTGATTTCCGTTGATGAATAACATGTGGATGGAAAAACGTTTACTTTACTTACATGTTTATCATGAAGAGATAAGCACTGGATTTCTACAATTCAGGAATATTTCAAAAAGCTTCAAAACTTTCTGTTTTTTGCTTCCCGTACCTTCTCAGTAAAATATAAAGGACAGATCTCTGTCCAATCTTTCTATGTATCTAGGGAAGAATTAAATTTGATATATGTTACAACTATCCAATTATCTGAACACTCTTATGTTAAATATTTTGATTTTTTTTTTAAATTGAAGTTTATGTATGACATGATGTTCATGTCTAACTCCATATCACATATTTTTGTTTCATTATGTATTGTGTAACCATGATCTGTAAATGACAATACAGGTGAATTCACTTATAACGAATTGCTTGGGAAACAGAGAAATGTTCGTTATAAGTGCTTGTTCGTTATATAAAAACTCTGAAAGCTTGAGCAAACCAGGCTAATAAACCCTTGTCTACATCTTTCGTCGTACTTTCTCGAACTGATAATGTTTATTTTTATTAATCTCTATAGGATAAAGAAACACTTTTTTGCTATGGCTAGGTGCAAATTAAAGGTATTGCTGAGACAATTACAAATATGATTTTTTGGGGATACGACAATAAGACCCATTCTCAACACTGATTATTCAAATTTTCAAAATTATTGTATCATTATGTTCAGCCTCAACATGTCTAAATCAGATAAAAACCATTTTGGTGAGTAAAAAACAAAAGCATATAAAAGTGATTTTTTTAATTATGATTTGTTTATATACAAGACATGAAAAGATGTACATGATAATTTTCTGCTTATAACAATGTACTATTTGCAGTATCTGTCAGCTTTCATTTTTTCTCTCCTGTCCAAAAGACATTCATGGAAATCTCCTTCTTTCTTTGCTTTCTTTAGGTCAGCCTTTTGTCCCTCACTCACTCTTAGTCTTCTGTCTTGAAAACTCTGGAACTTCTTTCTGAAAAGACAAATAAGGACATAGATATCAACAACCATTATATAAACAGACTGGAAACTATTAGCACTGTTTTCTTGTCAATGAAAATATTCTGAACAATCTACACATCATTTGTGAAGTTACCTTTTCTATGTTGATAACAGCTTTCATTGCTTGATAGCTGAGATGCAAGCCAACAGCACCAATCGTTCAGAGTTATTCCAGGGTGACGCTGAGATAAAGTTCCAGCCTTTACCTGCACTGTGATACTTAAAGTAGATATCTAGATGCACATATGATGTCAATATCTATGCCTGATTGCTGATGCAGTTTGCTCTGAGAGTTGACTCAGTGACTGTAGAGTGTGCACATTGAATGTGGATATTTTGGTTACTCATTTCCATCTAAGTAGTTTGTTCTTTGGTTCTGTAGCTAACTTGTCATGGCTTGGGACAGAAACCATTACATCAGCAGCCGCACCTTGTTGACCTGTGTGACGTTTGAACGTCTAAACATAGGTAGTCATTTGGTCTACCAATGGCTACAAGGTACACACCTGTGTTGAGCCAAGGCTTCAGATGAGTGCAGTAGTTCTCTAACTGAACTGTGAGATCCTGGCCATTGACTAAGATTAGTTCATCTGCCTAAAATCATATGCTTCACGCTATTGACTTATGTGTGCTTGTGAAAAAATTGGTTTACCCATCGTGTAAGGGATTTGTGATCAGAGTTACCTTCTCCTAGATGGACTAGTCTCAAGACAATTATAAGCTCCATCTGCCCATGCACTGGCTTAGTTATCCCTGCTAGGTATGCGGTGCCCCTTAGTTCAAACAGGAGGTACCATGTTAAGGACTCTGTAATGCGAGAGAAGCACTGTACTGATACACAATGCTGCAGCATCACATATTATCAGGAAGACAGAGACTGTATGTTCCATCCGTCGGAAAATAACCATCTTCCGCATATGGCAGATTTTTCGGTAATCTCTGGGAATCTATTTTGTGGTTTAAGACGTCAATCTTCCTTTTTCAAATAGATTCATGACACTATCGCTTAGAAAATTATCTTATCTTTCATCTTAGACCAACTTTATAAAAATCAGCTGATTTTTGGCCAAGATATGGCTATTTTAGTACACAAAATCTCCGGGTACCCGGTTTCGTTACTTTTAAGAAGGCAATCTTCCTTTTTTTGAAAGATCTATTACACATATCGCTTGGAGGGTTGTCTTCCCATTGATTTGAGACCAGCTTTATCAGAATCATGGGAATCCCTTTTTGTGAGTTTTCCGATAGATGTATGACGCTATCGCTCAGAGGATCATTTTCCCTTGGATTTGAGATCAACATTATAAGAATCGGTTTATATTTGAACAAGAAATTGTCATTTTAGTATACCTACCAGACTTTTAAGAAAACTGCCGTTAAAGATAAGACACATTTTCAACAATTGCTTTAGAAACAGGGCTAAATGAATTAAGATTTTATCAATACATTCCTCTCCTGTCCCTGTCCTATTTTGTCATCTTTGTATATCACCTAAGACTTTTGAAGAAAATAGTATGCTTTATGCAAAGGGAACTAACAAATATAAGTAGACTTTAAAAATAAGGGACATAACTAAGTCCATTAGTTGACATGTCTTTCTATTTTGTCATTTTTAAATTTTAAATCAGTTGGAAATCATAGATATTTCAATTTCTATAACTTTCTACCACTTGAAGTTTTTGGCATACAAATTGAGAGTTTTTATTGTTCTGAAGAAAATGGCAGCAACTAATGTATTTAGATAATCAAATTAGGCAAACCATAAATATGAACAATTCTAAAAGTTGGGTATATATTAAAATGATCTTTGTAAGTAATTGAGGTCTGCAACAGGCTGTGCATACTACCTTGAAAAGTTAATTTGAAAATCCAAACTCAAAACTCAATGGTCCTCAATGTGTATCTATTCTAACTTGTGTGCTTGTGCCTACATGTATGTGTGAGCACTAAACAGCCCGTGGGATATGACTTTTTGTTCAAGAATTCAGGTTTTAAAATGGTCATATGGCTTCCTGTTTTATGAGTATGCCTTGAAGAGATTATAAATCTGCTGGCTTTTTAATTGAATAGATGCAGCCTCTGCTTCCTCCCATGTTTCCTGAGAATTAGTGATAAAAATTAAGAGAAAATCCGCTTAAGATGACAGAAAATCTGCTTAAGATGACAGAAAATACCCTAGAAAGCATATGGCTTAATGCTAATCACACCCAAGATTTTCAGAGCACATATATGCCTTCCCATTCTCTTTTGAAACATAAGCTGAGCATGTCACTTAAGATAGATCTTAAAAACATATTATTATTTTTTTTATTATTCCCGTCCATTTCTTATCTTTTCATGACCTTGTTGATTTTTTAAAAAAATTAAAAATATATTCTATTCTGGTAAAGAAACAGCACATCACTCATTCTTAATATTAATGATA